>VDFB02016688.1:0-149675 GCA_007258455.2 Sequoia sempervirens | reverse complement strand
AAGTAACATTCATAAAGTTTAGAAAATCTTGATCACTCTCTAGAATAGCCCATTAAACATGGGTTGTGCTTGAATGCACTACATAATTGATATAACACAACCACTCTGCATATCAACAAGAGTTATAGGCTCTTTATTGCAGCAAGAGGTAATCACTCTTCGATCATGCTATAATTACATCCTATCCTGTTAAACTTGAGACAACCTGAATGCACCCAATGATGATTGACACCTACATTATACAACCTGAATTAACTACATTATATGAGTGCCTCCATTTCTATCACAACATAGCCACATTAAACTTAGGTCACACATGAATGCATCATGTATTTGTTATAGCACAACTGTGCCACATGACCAATAGAGTTATGGATCACATAATTACAGTCACAAGAATTTGTTCCTTGGTTGTGATCTTATGGTGATTCCACACAACAAAATCTGGACATGAAATTCTCAAAACCCTAAACCTCTAAAAATGAAATCTGATGAGATGTTGCTTTAAATATGATTTTCAAACCTGGAACTACAAATCTGACTTCACAACTGAATTATGCAAAAATACAATGACTACCCTCAACCTGGCAATATCTTCTTGAATTTTTTCTGATTTTTCCCAAGAAAATTGTCCTTAGTTCTCCACAAACTGTCTCAAGTAGAGAAAAACACTATCACAATAAATCAACGAACTCACTTTTCTTTATGTCGGCCACAATTTGATTTTTTTCTTATTTTTCATGTTTGTCGAAATTTCGACGAAACTGATAGTCGAAATTTTGACGAAACCCAGGTTCGTCAAAATTTTGACGAACGTTGGGGATAAACTTTTAAAAATTTGAAAATTACACATCAAATTTTACAAGCACCAGACGATACATCAAATTATACATATTTCGTCGGACATTTTTTGTCGGATTTTGTAGTCAAATGAGTTAGTGTTGCATGATTATGTATCTTGATAGTTTGACTTAGGATCTTGGATCCTGGGGGCTTGGCCACCTCCTTTGATTTTTTCCATTATTTTTCATCTACATCTGTACACTTGGATCCCTCTTGAATGTCTACTTTAGTGTGAGTTTGAAGCAAATTCATCCTCTCACTAAAGTGAGGGCTAAATGTGTCATAGAAAAAAGGGTCTCTTGCTTGACATGGGAATAATTTATGATAAATTGGACTTAATGAGGCCTTGATTCAAGTGTTGTGAGGCATTTGATGCATCCACACTAGGTCTTGAACCCTTGCAAATTAAATAACATGCTTTTAATGATGTCTTGTGAAGGTGTTGTGAAGTGTTGTAAAACATTTCTGTACTTTTCTAGACTCTATTCATTACAATTCACCTAAAAATCACCTTTTCATCACTTATCGAGTCATGTTTTGAAGTGTTGTAAAGTCTTGTAACAAGATTTCACATTTTTCTAGGCTTGATTTCTCTATTTACACCTTTCTTATGCTTTATTTGACCCCTTTATGTCCTTATAAGCCTTAATTAAGTGTATTTTTTAATGTAAACCCGACAAACAACATTAAATGTGACTTAATTCCCAACACCCACTTTCAGGTCCAAGGTGGGACCCATTCGCCATGGGTGGCGAATGAGTCCCCCTTAGCTCCAAATTCATTTTTTTTCAAATTTCCTTTCGGGTTTTTATTCAAAATTACTTAATGTCAGCCTGTGATGAGGTATCATTGGGTTACTAAGGCACAAGTGTGTATAAATAAGTGTTTTTCTCCTCATTTTACATATTTCACATTCACCTAAACCATTCTTCATTATTCATCCATCATTCTTCCATCTCAAGTCAAGCAAGCTAGGGTTTTATCATTTCAAGGCATTGAGATATCAATTTTCAGACATTCAAGGGAAGATTCTTCATGTTTTGCTGCATATTTTCAAGATCAATCTTCATGGCAAGGTAATCAACTCCATTCTTTCATGTTTCATTCCATTCTTTCATCATTTTGGTTTAATTACCTAAAAGGGGTTTGACCAAGGCAAACCCCCATGCCCTAACATCCAACTTTTCTCTCTCTTTCCTTGTGTGTTTGTAGATTTAGGTCTCTTGAAAGCTTGGAAATCATCAAGAATCAAGTTGCAAAGTTGTTTAGGTCTTCTCTTCATTCAACAAGTCAAAATATCAACAAAAACTCATTTTCAAACCCATAAATCAAAGTTTCAGAATCAAACACCTGTAGGAAGTCAAAGTGCAAATTGGAAGCTTCAAATTCCACTTATGAAAATTCAAAAATTCAAAAGTGGACTCATTTGCTATGGGTGGCGAATGAGTCCCACTCCAAGGTCAGTCTTGTGTTTTTTGTATTTTTAGATACCCTTTTGTTCAAAATGGGTTTTGGCTCAGTTTTGTAGAATTGGGACTGGTTCGCCCAGAATGGTGAATGAGTCCCACTAGGTTTGAAAATCAACATCAGCAACATTTCAAATGTCATTTCCAGCCTCCTTCAATATCTCAGGTGCATACTTTCAATTTTATTCATTTATTTTGCAGTTTACCATTCGTTTTTAGATTACACAATGTGTTTTCAAACAAGTTGTTTTCTTTTAGTTCCTATTCATTAGTCAATCAATATTATTAGTTTCTTGCATTCAAACATTACATATAGGCATATTTCATTGACTTTGAATGTAGAACATAAGCATTTTTGGCCCATCTTTCTCTTTCTAGGTGAAAAACCATAGAAGTGTTAGAAAGGATTAAGGTCCTAAAAATCTATGTTCCAGAAACATAAGATCAATGAGCCTCTTGAATATTTGAATGATCTTTTAAAGATATCCAAGATTGAGAATGAATCCTATACACTTTTACATTGGGGAATAATTGAGTTACCTCCTAAACCTAAACAATTAACACAAAAAAGTGATTAAAATGGATCATATTGTGCTTATCATAGACTATTTGTACATCACACTGATAATTGTCATGGTTTATAGTTTTTGAACCCCCTAGGGATCCAACTTGACTAAAATTCATGCACTTTTCTACTTTCCATGTGATAGTTGAAGGATCATCGCGTACTCACTATTGCATATTTTACATTTATTGCAAATCATTTTTATATTTCAAGGAGCCCATTCTCATCACCAACCTCGACTCATCCTTGTCCTGCACCTAGTGGGGACAAGGGGTTGGATAGCCTTGTCCTAGTTTAACACTTTTTTTGGTACCTTTGGCTAGTTTCCCGCCTTTCGTATATGATGATCAAGATTGGGATGTGGATGACTTGATATAGGTCAACTCACATGTGCCATACTAGTCTTCTCTTTGTGTTCTTTGTGATTGCATGTGTAATATGATCCCCCCGTACTGTGTTGCTTGGCATTGTTGGTGTAATTATTATTTAATTACACTAGAATAAGTTTACTTATGTCTTTTATTTAATTAATTAAGTCCTAGGTTGCATTATTAGGAAAATCATTAATAATGGGGTCATCCCCCTTTCCATGTATTTAGGAGATAAGATTCCTTCTAGAATATCATCTAGAAGTTATCTCAATTAGTTCATCATTCCCTAGGTAGTTAGTTAGGGTTTACATGTTGTCACATGTTAGATCAAGACACATGGCAACATCATATAGCTTACTACATCTCAACCTTGCCTATATAGGAGGGTTATTGTATCATTTGTATCATACTTCATACCTCATCATTTGAGAGGTCTTAATATCAAGCAAGCTCATTCTTACATATCCTCTTGTGGAAGGTTTATCACTTTTTTTGCAAGTTTTCTTAGGTGTTGAGCTAATCTTCATCTCTTACAGGCATGTCTTTATATGTTTGTGAAAGTACTTTGATGACCCTTGTCAGCCCGTTGGTGCAAGGATACAAAGGAATTAAATCTATTGTGACATTCTTCTATTTGTATCTACATTCTTCTACATGTCATAACCATTGTCTTGTGTTTTCCTTTTGGGGATGAGGCAAGGCATCGAGACATCTAGGTCTCATCTATGTTGACCCAAAATATTTACTTTTTTTTCTCTCTCTCTTTATTTTTCATTCTTCCTTTGTGCTCGTTGTTTCATGAGTCATTTGGGGACTGATGACGGTTTCGAGCTCGATTATATCATTGCAACAATGACAAACATTGACCCCAAATCCATGGATCCCTTATGTGTTATCTTAGGATTGCATATGGGGGGAAATATTCTTTCATGACATAGCTCTATCTCAGAAACATATGTTTTACATAGGGCTTTCCAAATAAAGCTCTAATATATTGGCATTAATCAAATTTTACTTTAAAGTAATTTCTCACAACATGGTGTTTAGCAATTTCTTTGAAGTGGGGGCATACACATCCCTACTCATTGTTCGCTTCAAAGTATGGTCTTCTTACTTTGTGTGATGTGTCTTTTTGGTGGTGTCATTGGGTTTGATGTCCTTCAAGATTGCGGCCTTTTATGGCATATGGCATTCCTCTTAGTGGTGATGCTATGGATTGCATTCCCTAAGTTGTGAATCTTTTACCCTCGACTAGTCTTCTCTTGGAGACATTAGGCACAATGTTCCCTAAGGTGAGACCTTTCATGAACTAAGAAAATCCCCTTTGAATATCCTATTGTATGTATCAAGGCCACCAAGCACAACACAAATTGCTTTCCAATGGAGCCTTTATGTTTTTCAATGCCACCAACAATAACACATCTTGCTTGCTAGTGGAGCCTTTTTCATGAGTGCTTAGCATAACGCAACTTGCTAAGCCTTGTGACCATTTGTGTGGTGCCTTATTAAAGTTATCAGGAGGTATAACTTTGGTATGGTAGTACAATGGGAGCCTAGACCTAGTACGACTTCCCATTAGCCATTTTTTGGGGCTCACCTAGTGTACAATAGATTTCACTAGCCCATGTGAGTGCATTTTATTTGCATAGTGGACAACAAGTTAACATAGGTAGGTGTCTCTTTTTGCCTTTGTTGGTTTTCCATGAGATCTTGGGGGCTTGATCATCCTCCTAGACCTTTATTGTCTTATCTTTTCAACAATTGTACAATTAGACTTCTCTTGACACTAGTTTGACTACTTTAGTGTCAGTTTGAGCTAGGGATCATCCTCTCACTAAAGTGGGGACTAAATGTAGTGTTGAAAAATGTACTCCTTTACATTTTCACACTATGTTTGGGTCCCTTAATTAAATGGACTTAATTAATCCTCTAATTTCCTAAATTTTTCATTTACAAGCCTAATTAATTGTAATTTCCAAAAGGGGAATTATGATTTAGTTAATGCAATTATCATTTTTAACACCCCAAAATGAATAAGTCTTGATTATTTAGGTAAGGACCTATTCACCCTTGGGCGAATGGGTCCCCCTTAAGGTCATAATTTTAAATTTTAAGCATGTTTTTGGTGGAATCTTAAGGTCCTAAATTCAAGTTTTAAGTGTCGGCTTATAATGTTTAATTTTTGGGAAATTAGAAAAATGTCTATAAAGCAAGGTATTTTTATGAATTCAAATCTATCTAGAAAGAGGTAAACTTTACAAGAGCTAAGATTATTGTCAAAGGTGTTCAAGAGAAAATTTATCAAGCATTTGTTGCAGTAATCAAGATCTCAAGCTCATTTCAAAGTTATTTGCATTCATGCATGTTTTTGGAGATAACATTACGATGTAGGTTTTAGGCATTCAAATCAAGATTCAAGCATCAAGATCACATCATCAATCAAGCCATTTCATGCAAGATCAAGACCTTGGAGAGATCTATTAAGTTTCAGTCCTTCAAGGGTTTCAAATAAAGGGTTTGGTGAGTTGCAATATAGCACTAGTTCATTCATCATTTCTTTCATGTTTCATTGTTTCAATTCAAGGTTTAATTACCAAACGGGGTTTGACCAATGCAAACCCCCATTCACCAAAAACAAACAATTTTTTCCTCTTGTGTATTTTGCATATGTTAGGTTGAAGAAGGATTTAAGATCTAGCACAGAGAAAAATATTTGATAGCACTTTGAAGGAGAGATCTACTGAGTTTCAGTCCTTCAAGGGTTTCAAATAAAGGGTTTGATTAGTTGAAACATAGCACTTGTTCATTCATCATTTCTTTCATGTTTCATTGTTTCAATTCAAGGTTTAATTACCAAATGGGTTTTGACCAAGGAAAACCCCCATTCACCAAAAACATACAATTTTTCCCTCTTGTGTGTTTTGTATATCTTAGGTTGAAGAAGGATTGAAGATCTATCAAAGAGAAAAATTGGAAAAGTTGTCAAAGTTGTGAAAGTTGTAAAAATTATCGTCAAGCCACAAAAACTCATTTTTAGAATTTATTTCCAAACTTTCGACTAAGAAATCTAGAGAATTTAGGAGTGCAGACATTGGAGTAGAGGACCCAGAAAGTGATTTTAGAAATCCCTATAAAGAATCATTCGCCCTTGGGCGAATGAGTCCCAAAGGACACAACAACATTTTGATGACAAGTGAAAAAATACTTAACCTTCTTAGATCTATCTGAAAGTTGTAGGTCCCATTAGATTAAGGCTTAATCTTATAATTTCAAGTGTTATTTTGCATTTTTGGGTTTATTTACTATTTTTAGTCTTTCTCCCAAAAGTGTTGTTTTAGTAGATTTTCCCCATCCTAGATCGTAAGGAAAACAACAAGATCTCCTTCAAATTTGACTCACCTAAGGGTTGAAAGTCAACATTGGCTTAAGGGATCTCTTTTTCCTAATGAGATAAAGGGAAATAGGTGCATTATACCCCATTTTCCCTTTCTATTTATAGTAAGTTATTGATGAACCCCCATTTAAACAAATCACAACCATATTTCCCTCCATTTCAAATATACAACATCATCTCGAGTAATGAACTCATTACATTCCTCAAGTTTCTCCATCTTTACGATGAAAATTTAACAACATTTCTTCTTCACTCTATGCATTTGCATGGTGAATACCTGTCGGAACATAACTTCTCTTGGCATTCCTTGCAAGAACACCTTGTTACCTAGATCGTCCAAACATTCTATTGTTTTAGCATGAGAATCTACTTTGGCCTTGTGTTTCCATATCTAGTTCATCCCTAAAATGACATCATAGGATCCTAGGGGTGCTACATATAGATTCACTTTCGAGGAGAAACTCAAAAGTTCAACCCTTGCTTTGAATAGACATTGCTCCACCTTAGCTCTTGTTTGATTGGCATATTCAACCAGCCTATTCTTTTCCATATAGCCAACTCTTCTAGATATACTACTAGCTATTCTAGGTGAATCAAAAAATTTAGTGGCACCAGTATCAATAAGAATGGAAACAAGTGTACCAAAAAAAGTACCTAATATTTCCACCAGAGTGATTTTCTACTCAGCTTGTCAGTTGTTTGATGTAGCATGAATCCTCTATTGGAATGTTTCTCATTGAGAAGGTAGTGGATTTCCTTGTGGCCGTGTCCTTGGCAGTTTTTTGGGACAATGGTTAGCAAAGTGATCTCCACTAGAAGTATAACACCCTCTCAATGGTCTAATCCTTATCGCAAGTCTTCCCAAACTACTTTCATTCCTTCCAGCATTACTGTTATTGTTGTTGTTCCCCCTATGATCCCTTCTCAGATTATTTCGCTTATTTCAAGATCCTTTTTCCCGTTTCCTTTGGTATTCATGCCCTTCACTAGGATTTCTTGAAGCTTGATTGGTTCATGACCAATTGAACTTCTTATTGTTCTTCTCATGGTAGTTCGAGATAGACTTAAGCCTTTGTTCTTGCTTAATTGCTTTCTTGTGCACCAAGTCCATGGTAGTTGGACTGTGTATGTCTACCTCACCACCTATCTGAGCATTTCAACCTATGATAAACTTCCTAATATGAGATCACTCATCCTTTTGGTACATAGGTACGTACCTCAGGATTCGAATGAATTTTTCCTAGTATTTGTCAATTGAGAAATTCCCTTGCCTCAGGTTTTGGAAGTCGGTAAGCTTTAGATCAAAGAAGAGTTGAAGCAACCATTGTTTTTGTAAAATCTCCACAAATTCACTCCATGTGAGCCTTAGGGAAATTAACCCAAGCTCCATCTTCTTATTCATCCACTAGTTGGATGCTTCATTAGATAATTGGAAAGCTCCCCAAACAGCTTTAGTGACCTCAAAGTAATTTTTGATCTCAAAATACTTCTCCATCTCGGTGAGCCATGCCTTAGCCACATCCCCACTAGTACTTCCTTCAAACTTCAGAGGAGTGATCTTTCTCATGTCCCTTGATAACTCACTAGCAATTCATTTCCACTTGCTTCCTTCCAACCTAGACCTAGATTCATCATCTCCATGTTTGGTAGATTGAGTACGTTCATGGGAATTTTCCCCTTCTTCATCATTATTAGGAACTTCCTCTTCATTATTAGGAACCTCCTGTTCCACCCTTTCTTTTCCCCTTACCTCTTTCTCGAGGTTTCCTATTATTGCTTTGGTTTCATCCATCATGGCTAAAAGATAGTCCAACTTAGCCCTAGAATTTTTGGCTCCTTGGCCAACTTCTTGGCTTTCCCCAAATTTAGTTGTAGTCATTACCATTTTCAAAAAGAAATTTTGCACTTGGAGGTTTCATTTCTAATTAGATTCTATAAATGTTTACATATCTCTTAAAACATTTCCAAAGAAGAAACATTCATAAAAGAAATTTCACAAAGAGCATATACACAATATCCTAGCATTTCATTTATTTTAATAGGATTTCAATATCCTAACATTTACATGGAATGACTATTCAAATAGTCAAGGGGAGAGTATCCGTCATATTCACTCTCTGATACATAACTATGTGGAGTACACCCCTCACATTTTTGCTCAAATATATTGTCAAAAGGGAAATATCCCTTAGACCTATCATCAAATACATAATTATGGGGAACATATCCCTTTGATTCACCTCTAAAGGCTATTACAATAAATTCTGCCATAAGAATAACACAAGGGTCCCTAAATAACATGTAAGGATTAATACTACATTTCGAGGGCATATCCTTGGAAAGTGATAAAGAGTCTGACTTGGTAGGAGAGATAGAAGGTAAAAAGTTGAAGTCGATAGCCTCTCTCATCCTTCTCCTTTCTTGATTAATTCATGAAAGGGCATGACTCAAAAGTCTCAGTATCGCTCAGCCAAATGGTGTTTTCATAGTTGGTTCCCTCTATGGTTCAAACAATGGATTCCCTTTCCATCTTGGCCCGTAGGTAGCACTGATTTTTTATTACTGACTTCCTTGAAATCATTTTGAGATGTACCATCCTAGCACAAGAATTTCCAAACATTAGACTCATAGAATATTGGTTTGGAAACTTAGTGAGCACATAGGATCTAGAGCTGAACTTGGTAGCTCTGATACTATGTGTAACATGCCCATTGTTCTACCCATTGTTTTTACTATGTTTTAATCACAAGTTAAAGTTTAAGCTACTAACATTATGAGCTATAAAAAAATTCCTTTTCACATGAATAAATATATGCACATTTGAAACATAATTATTCCAAACTTTCCCATTGCATATCGTAGAATCATTTCAATAACTAAAGCAACAATTTCACATCATATAATTGGATGATACTATTTCTCATTTACAAATGCTCAATAAGAATAGAGTTACATGATTACATACATAGATTCTATGAGCTTAATGATAAATAAATATAAACAGAATACAACAATCTAGATGTCCCCAATGTTGGTTTTGTTAGGTCTCAAAAATGTAGGTTTTGAACCTTAAGAGGGTGCTAGTCTCTTAGTACGTTTTTGGCTAATGAACAGGGCAAATATGATTGATCACCCCCTGCTCTTTAGGCTTTTCTAAACCTAGGTGGGTGTACCTGAGTGATAAGGTAGATTCGAAGGTTTGAATATGATTTTTGATTTGGGAAATCTACTCACAATGGCATGCGAGTGTGAAGTAGATGCAAAGCTTAATGACTAATTCCTATTGAAGGTGTTTTCAATAATCAAGAGTGAGAGTAAAGTTTGTATAAAGTTGTTCTAAAGTTTAACAGTGTCTAATCTATTGGGTAAATGGAGTCGAGAGGTGGATGGTGATGATGGAGACAAATTTGTAAGATTGGTAGATCTACTCCTCAGCTTAACTCTAACTGTTGGGTACTTTAAATGTTTGCACCTTGTACAAACGTGCATGTTTGTTAGTTACTGTACTCTTCTTTATAAATCTCAGTGTTATCCTCCCAAATTATTGTGATAGCAGGAAAGGATTTTTAATTCTTAGCTTGAGGGAAACCAATCATAGTAACCATTGTAAAAGGATTTCAATCCCTAGCAGGAATCAATTAAAAATGAATTATCTGAAAGGATTTTAATTCACTCTAACTAGAACCCAATCAAAACAATCACACAACAATAGAAAATATGTCCTAAAAAATTGCATAAATTTGAATAACTTAAGAGAAATACTTTGGAGATAGCACAACAACACATAAGAATGAATACCAACACAACAGTTGAACACTAGAAGTAAATTACTGATTATAAACAGTCTTCTCCATTATATTGCTTCAAAAGATATACATTAATAACAAAAGTCTCTGAAATATGGAAATGGATGAATGAAATACGCTATACTAATGTAACCTATCTACTACTACTGATGATGATGATGATGATGATGATTCAAAACTGGGCCTTGGTTTCCTTTTTATATGGAAGCAACAAGCTATAGAACCATTCACAAAAAGTTACATCGTTTGGTAACAAAACTTGATTAACATAAACATAAAACTTAGTGATTTTTCGGTGGATGCACCATGATTCGTTAGTCTCCAGCAAGCGCCCATGATCACTTAAGAACTATTCAAGGCTCATGCTCCATGATAATGCACTCACGACTGCAAAATTTCATTATCTTGTCATCCCTTACTTGACCGGTGCGATGAACAAATTGATCTTCGACACATGCTCGATATATCTTGTCTTTGCATAAGTGTCAACATTGTTTATGATATCTTTCATTGCATATTCAAGTTCAAATATCCATCCCAGCTACACATGTGTTTTTTCGAGCACCTCATCTTCATCGTTAATTTCATCAAGGGCCATCGACAAATACTGAGCTATCTCATCCTTCCATACATCTTGGTCTTTTAAGTCTATTTCTTCAAAGAAATTTGGCAAAGCCATACTTAGTGATTGATTGAAGTCAGTCAATTATTGTGTTAAGATGTTATGGAAGCTATCATGTGTGTTCATAAGCTCTTGATATTCCTGAATTACACTTTTGTTATCACCTTTCTTTTCCTTTATCTGTAGTCCCACCTCCTTCATTTTGTCACATAATCTATCGTGTTCTTGTAAAGTTGCATATGTCTTATCATGGATAACCCAAACTTTATCAGCAAGCTTGATCATATCATCAAACCTCTTACACACCAGCTCTGATGCTATTTCAAATATAGTACTTTTTAGTTTCTTCTTTAGTTCCTCTTGCCCTTTCTGGATTATTTCATATTTACACCTCCAATGGGTGATCTCAGAAATTGCTTCAAGTACTTTCCTTTCATGTTCAATTAATGGTGAGTAAGGTCCTAAGGAGGAGGGTAATCTATCTCTATAGTTGATCACTTCTTGCTTCGACCTCTCATTTTCATTAGTCAAACCCTTATTATCTCTGACCAATTTCTGAATTTGAGCTTTGGTAAATTTGGCCACATTCACATTTAGATCAGCAGATTCAATAGGGTTTGTATCCCCTACTCTTTGTACTAGAAGGTGACAAAAGATCTGATCATGATTATTGATACGGGGAGACCTCTTTCCTAGTGGGTAAAGGGCCCAAATTTGCAAAGTAGTGTTGTTAGGGTTATACCCTGATCTAGTGTATATCTTATCACTGGCCTCATCTATCAATTCCAAGGCCTTATTTCCTCTTTTCAGGAAACTATCAAACACTATGGATGAGCTGATGTCCCACCCTGGAAGAAGTATAACCCCAACCTCTTGTAATAGTGCTCTTCCTCTTTCTTGAGTCACGTTATCCATTTCATTATCAACCTCATACTGGAGTTCTTTCAAGGCATCCGCTTCTTGCTCAGGGTTGATTTCTTTAGTTTTTCCCTCATCATTCTACCTTTGTATTCATAAATGAAAGCTTTAAACTCAAAGGTTTGAACAAATGCATCATCTGCAATGAATTCTTGGCTACCCGATGTCTCACATCATCAAACAACTCATTAGAAGCTTCAAAGGTGATCACATTCCTCTCCGGTGGCACTTCGTACAAGGGAACAATAGGGATGGTAATCTGTGTAACCTCATTCTTTTCCTCAATGTCATCCTCAATAATAATAGGAGTATCAACTGAGAAGCTTACCAAGCTGGAGTAGGTTGAGGTGATAAATGACTTAAGGGTACCACATTCTCAGCTTGTTTCCTAAAACTAGTATCTCTTCTTCTTTCAAAAGCTATGAGAGGTACATCCTTAGTTCTTCTTCATGTAGGATCAATTGTTCAACCCTCTCCATAGGATCTTGTATTTCATGAAAAGCTTCTACATAAAATGGATTATTGCCTCTCCTCCAGGCCTCTGCCATAGCTATTCTATTGTATGCAAGCTTTCTCATCATTACTTGATTTTCATCACAATTTCTAATGACATCATCCATGAAGAACTCATGTTCACATCTTTTCAATATCTATGACATCTTGCATCATGAATGAAGTGCTCAGGGTCAAACTTCTTTCTCTTGTTTCCTAATGGCATGCCATAATAACCTATTTTTTTGTTAATTGATTCATACCCTTGATCAACAATAATGGTAAAGTCACCAAAACACAAGGTAGAAGGCATGAGAGATTTCCTTCCATAGCTCTTGAGGTGCATGAAGTATGAAAAGCTCAATTTCCTCACAATCTTTAGGTATGCAACCCTATCAGGTATAGTCTTACGCAGTAGAAATGGGGCTACCTCAAATCCATATACTCCTATCACAGTACAATCTTCAAAGGCATACTAGTCCCCTCAATTATGATTTATCCTTCCCTTAGGGTTTTTCTCCTTTGGTCCGAGGAACCTTTGTATCTCTAGGGACAAATTGTAATCACATTATGACCCAGCAGCTTATACAAGGGTTTGAAAAAATATTCTTCGAAATATAAATATGGGATCGCCCACATCTACTGTCCCATATGGACGTCCACATTTGTATTGGTCTATAGTTCTCATCACTATCCAAATCTTTGATTCTTAACTCCTCTCCCCACATTCCCATTGCTTATCCTTCATATAATATCATGTGCATAAGTAGTGAGTAATGCTTGAAGTTGATGGCATCACTATTATTCGTAATGGCTACAAGCGAGGCATTAATGACCTTAGACAAATATTCTGCATAATCATAAGGCCTAGGATCTTGGCTTTGGATATTTGGGGCTAAAACCATGGGAGCTATAGCCATCGCGGTAGGGGCATCAATTCCTAGGACTTGGACAGTTCAATAGTAGGTGTACTAGTAGTATTCTTCAAATGAGTCCACAGGAAATGGGGGTTTCTCATCACTAGACACTGATACATTTTGAACCATTTTTCGATGACAGCTCGTCGGAATTTCGACGTTTCAAATGTCGTCAAAATTCCAACGCAAAAATAGCGACAAACAACCATCGGAATTCCAACGAGCTGTCGTCGAAAAATGGTTCAAAATGTATCAGTGAGAGAATCTTCTAAGCTTTTTTCTGGGCCCTTGGGTCTATGCAAAGGTAACTTCCACCTTTTATAGCTTGTATCCATGGTCCGATACTCTTCCCACAAGTCTCTTATCCTCAATTTTGTTTCAATGGTTGTCAAGTTGAAAAACCATGTAGATATAATCTAGTGTTATGATGATAAATTGTGAACTATTGTGGGAATAGATTGCCCTCGTTTTAGGGTTGTAGTTTCTAGCCAACGCCTTAATCAGTTCTACATTGACAAACACATTAGGCATGACAAGCTTTTCCAAATTCATGTTCCAAGTATTAGAGACGGATTTGTATCTGTACTTCTTCCTGTAGTGATATATAAATAAATCATAGCCCCTTTGCGGAGTCCACACATCTCCAATATTTTTATGTTTATCTTCCAATTTTTCACATGAAGGATTTAATTGAGTTGTTCTCCTAGATTTTCGTCCAGACCCAGGAAATTGATCTATTAATTCTTGGTTTAGCAGTTTGGCCTCTGCTTTTTGCCTCCTTGCCTTTGGTTTTTCTGGGGTTCTACCCATCTCTAACCCTACTTGCATAGTACTTCAAGCAATTTTTTCTAGAACACGTTCAGTTGAGCCAAGAACACTTACTTGAACTAATGTCGTGATCTCTGAACTGCTTGCTATCATCCAACTCCGCCTCCTCAATATTCAACAACAATTTGTCGTGATTTTGATTTCTCAGGAGTTAGATATATCGAGATTTGGCATGCTTGAACTAGTTCTGGTTCATAAATGAAGCTCGCACCACCTTTCTAATCACTTGCAATATTAATGGCAGGTATCTCCTCGATGTCTTTATTAGTCATGTCAACCAAGTAAGAAATCATTTCATCATGTCGAAGAGACCCTGAAAAGATGTCATTTTCTTTCTTTGATATGTCTCTGATAGCTTTTCAAAAATGTCGAAGAGACATTTGAGTTTTTCTCTCCGATCTCACAAAGTCTCTTTGATGGTTGTACCTCAAGTTTTCCTTCCTTGTAATTTTGACATCAGAATGTTGATGAGACTGGTGAATATTTCTTTCTAATAAGCTTATGTCTCCTCGACATACCAGTGTTCCTTCTTTCAATAGTGTTTCTTCGAATGACCTCTTTTGTGTCTTTAAAATGTCGAAGAGACCTATGGTTATCTCCCTTCGATGTCCTATAGTCTCATCGACAGTACGTGCTTATAGTTGTGTTCCTATTGTTAGAAAGTCAAAGAGACTTTTTTTTAATGTTCGTTCAATGCCTTTGTGTGTCTTCGACAATCTTGTTCTTACTTGTTCCTGCGGTATTGAAGAGATTTCTTCATTTCTCAGTCTGACACACTGATGTCTCTTCGATATTGTCATTGTTCTCACCCGACCGTGTTCTGCCAGTAATTTACTATTTATTTTATAGTAATATCTCGATGTTCGAGAGATGTTTTTATGTTTCTTGAATGCAAAATGATCATGTATACTTAGAGTATCTTATCAGAGAGACAAGCTAATTTGTCACTCCGAAGCATCTATGTCTCTTCGATATATTGCTCTTTAGACTGTTGGGGAAACATTTGAATAAGTCACTTCGAAGCACAAGGGTCTCATCGATATTTGCATTGGCCTTTTATTTATCTCGTCGAAGAGACAATGGTGCAACTTTCTTCGCTATGGTATTGTCTTGGCAACATACCTTGTATTGCCAAGGAAGCTCCTTACGAAGGGGAATTATTTCAAAGTGGCAATTAGAGGCTTTATTTTATGAACTATGTACACTAGGAAATTTTATGTTTAACATCAAATACAGTAAAAATCAAGGGCAACAGAGGCTTATGGTGGGAATGGGATGATAAATAAAATAGAGGCATGTGAAAACCAAGGTGTATTTTTTAGCTCCAACAGGTGTGTACTTCCTAGATGTTCCCATCACTTGATGCATACATTCTAGGTGTACCCAAACTGGCGCTATATCCTCAAATATTGTTTGTCAACTGTATGAGGGAGAGCATCACTCAAGTGCTTTTTTGCCAACCATGGACTTACTGTGGTCCCCCGCACATCTGCCAAACTTGGTAAGATGGCCCTACCCTTTGATGAAGAGATTGGTTTGGTAACCCCATAATCATGACCTTCATAAGCATAGTGTTGTGTCCTACAAATCTAGAGCTACCATACCTTGGTTTCCCTACCTAGTTTGCAATCATTGACTATAGTGAATTGACAATGTAAATAGTGGCTACTTACACTACTGTGGCCAAAGAATTCAACACCTAGTACTTCGAGTGAGAGTCATTTGTCCAACCACTTCAAAAGCTCGATTTGGTATTGACCATAAACATAACACACATTTACCCTATGATGATAACATAATATAATATTCAACAAGGTAATTCCCTTAACCATGGATTACCCTAACCCTAGGAATACCCAAGTCTGTAATTGTGACCAATGACATAGTATAGGTTAACTACACTTGATCCATATGGATTCGAAGTATATTTAAACCACTAAGCATCAACCCCAATAAGATCATTCAATTTAAACAAAGCGAAGAAGCCATTAAAACTATCATTCTAAAACATGAAAGCTTGATAAACATCTACTCTAAGATATTGAAACTTATCCTATTGAGGGAATGGTGTCGCATTGATGTGGAATGGTGACCCTTTCCCAATACCTTAGATAATGAGCATTTTCCAATCGATTTTATTGATTAAAATCGATGTAAACTGGTGAAAAAGATGAATAAAAGCATGGTGAAAGCTAGATTAACACGATGAAAGCTAAGATGGTCGATGTAAGTGTATGCAAAGCTATTCTAAATGTATGCAAGATTTAAAGATGCAAACCCTAATTCCAAAATATGCTAAATTAATGCAACTAAGTTACCATGGAAGCCATTAAGGGATGCTTTAAGCTACTATGATCAAGATTGTAAACTAAAAAAGCTAAATATGGATGCAAATGAGAGTGATTTTAACAGCATAAGTTTACTATTAAAAAATGGATCCCTATTCAATAGATGCAAGGTCTATTTATAAAATAGGCAAAAAGGAACTGATGGTCAAGATTGAAAGAATCAATCAATGGTTAGGATGGAAGAAAAATGGAGGCATGGATCATGGATTCCCATCAAGGGTTGATAATGCAAGTTGAGATTTATTCAAGGGCTCGCAATCATGCAAAGAAGCACACTTCCAAAACTTGCACCACAAGAAGTTTGTTGAAAGTTTGTTACAAGGAAGAATATTCCTTTTTTCAAATGAGTGAAGAGGGAAAAGAATATTCCCTTTTTGGAGGAATGTGCAAAGGAGGAATATTCCATTGCAAGTGGGAAAGTTAGAATTAATTAGTAATTTGATAATTAAAACAAAGTTTCAATTATGCAAATTAGGGGAATTTAGGATATTCATTAAATAATTAACTTATTTAATGAAAAGGGGTCAAAATGACATTTAATTAAAGAATTAAGATTATTTAATTTAAATTGGAGGATTTAGGGTGTTAAATTAAATATTTTGATTTATCTAATTTAACAGGATGAAAGGTTAGCATGAAAGGGGTGGGAATTAATCTAATTAGATTAATCAGGTTAATAGATGAAAATGATGCAATTAAGTAAATAGTTAGGCTAATTTAATCAATTAAGCGAAAAGAGGATAGATTTTAGGATGAAATGATGTTAGTATATCACATGCCAATGTGTAGTATCATTTAAGACATTTTTAAGTGTCTACAATAATAAATTGATTATCTATGTTACACCCTTATCCATGATTTTCACTAACCCCAAGTATAACCACACTAACCTGCACATATATACAAACTAGTGTTTAGCTACGTTACCCCCTTCCCTATGGATTTCACTAACCCTAAGAATAACCACACTAACCTTTTACGTTTGGAATAATCATAAAAGTACTATAAGATAGCAACATATTCCATCTCATGCATTATCTAAATAGACTTAACGAACTAATATAGTTCTAATAGCATTTTAAGCCACACATATTCAATAATATATAAACATAATCCCAATGATAGGGTTCACTAATTCGAGACTTAATCAAGAATCACATAAGCATATTCCTTTCTAGGAATTAACTAAATATATAACAACATGCATACCATGCATACATAGAATATTCCAAAGCTAGGAAATAACTAGGTTCATAAGAACAAGCATATCATGCATTCAAACAATCTTTCCAAATGAAGGCAATATAATCAAATAACCATTTCAAATATAAACAAAGGAAGAATAGAATTTAACGTGCCTAGATATAAGTTCCAACTTGAAAATGTCGCCTTCCAACCTTAGCCTATTCCTTCACAAACGCTACTTCTCCAAAGAACAACTAGCTTCCAAACACTAGCTTCTCACAAATTCTCTCAACAAAACAATTGCAAAGTAATAAAGCAACTCACTAACTCTCAAGCTCACTAACTCACTTGCACAGAAAATACAATAGAATAACAATGAGAAGAGTAACAAATGATATGAAGAGCACCTCTATATATACTAAAATTTGAGCAACCAAAGGCTACAAACTAGCTAGCAATTCTGCCACCTTCCTAATCACATGCAACGACTCAGTTGATCAAATCACAACTTTGCAACACATAACAGTCCATAATTTTCTAATGGTTGAGTCAGCTCCTTCATGAGAGACAACATGACTCTTTTACCGAGTCAAGGGACAATGACTCTTAATAGGAAGTTTCCTTCTTGGTTTACAAGTTGAATTCCTTCTTATATTTTTGCCAAGTTTACATTGACCGAGTCTCATGGTCATGATATGGCTTTTCCAAACTTAAGCGTAGTAAAATGACAGTTATGCATTTCATATACTTCAACATTGGTGCCACATATTCATATATCGGTGCCCTTTAAGATAGCGCGGCTAAGACTTATTCCTATTTGCTAAAATCTGCATTTAATCTTATGCAACGTATAAACTCTCTTCCTTTATTCATGTGTGGTAACTAGGTCTATATTTGACTTGGTCTCCTCTTGTTTTATGCACAATCTAAGCACATCAATATAAGCACTTTCAACGCTATATATATATATATATATGCGCTTTGCTTCACTATATTCATTTGCATTTAAATGTGTTAACAACAATGTTAACTTATGTGCATTACATAATACATATGCAACACTTTATATTATGCGCTAAGATAGAGTCATGAGAGACAACATGACTCTTTTACTGAGCCAAGGGATAGCGACTCTTAACAAGAAGTTTCTTTCTTGGTTTGCAAGTCAAATTCCTTCTTATATTTTTGCCAAGCTTACATTGACCGAGTCTCATGGTCATGATATGGCTTTTCCAAACTCAAGTGTAGTAAAAAGACTTCTTATGCATTTCATATACTTCAACATTGGTGCCACATATTCATATACTTAAGCCCTTTAAGATATCACGACTAAGACTTATTCCTATTTGCTAAAATTTGCATTTAATCTTATGCAACGTATAAACTCTCTTCCTTTATTTATGCGTGGTAACTAAGTCTATATTTGACTTGATCTCCTCTTGTTTTATGCACAATCTAATCACATCAATATAAACACTTTCAACTCTCTATATATATATATTAAGTAATCACACACACACATATATACATTCTATGTATATACTTCATTGACCCACATATTCCAATAAGAAACACATAAGAACTCTCTCTTTTGATATAAAGATTCTATCATATAGCCCTAGTCAAAATACTCATAGAACAAGATCATAACCAGTAACAAAACATTCACAACCAAGATATAAGGTTACTTACTATTCACCCAAACTGACTTGACTCAACTTAGACCAACTACGGTGTGTGTGTATGCTCAACTACATTCATCAGGGTTACCACACCAAGTTCTTCTCCTGAGTGATACTCCCCTTCTCTTCTGAAGGTTCGAGATTGTTCCCACATCCAACTTAGTACATCATAAAAATAGTTAGCTGATAACAATACAATCATATGCATCATATATTTCATTGTCAAAATCATTATAAAATATCAATTTGAATTAAACATTCATTTATCAAATTCCATCAAGATTCATATAAAAGATAATCATAAATATATATATTAAAGCATTTTTAACCCATCAAGGTAAAAATAAATAGGTAATAACACAACGGAGTGTAACAACGTGGTAATGCTTTTGACTCTTTGAATTACGACGTCAATGATGCACTAGTTTTTGTTCTTCATAATTTGCAAAAACCATTCAATATTGAAACAAATGTGAGTTTCCTAAGGTGTTGTTTTATTGCAAGGAGCTAAGTTTATTTGTTATCATCCATATGTACTTTTTGAACTACTTGAGAATGTATTTTTTGAACTACTTGAGATTGCCCTATTTATGAGAGAAAAATGCCTGCACATCCCATTTATGAGAGAAAAATGTGTGCATTCCCCATTTACGAGAGAAAAATATGCACCCTTTCATGCAATTAAGAAATGGAAACACAATTTGTTGGGCAAGGAAACACTTGTTCATACTAACAACAAATCTACTCAATATATACAAGCATAAAAGAAATTATAAAAAGAAAGGCACTACAAATGGATAGAGTTTCTTCAACAAATTAGTTGAATACAATAAAAGAAGTACAAATGTGTGTTTGGTATGTTGTCTGAGCCACGAAATTTCTAGTAAGTTTCACAACTTGAACCTTTGACAAAAGGAACATATAAGGAAGCATGTCAACAAAATGCAAATTTTGAGGAGATATGTCAAAAGTTGAAGACAAGAAGAATAGATGTTATAGACAAAATTGATTTCTACCTCAAGTTTAGACTACTCTGCAAGTTCAACTGTGTCAGAAGAAAAAAGATTTATATTGATGAGAGAAACGCATATTTCCAAAATTTTGATCATTTTGGCAATGGTAAAACCATGCCTCATTTGTAGAAGTGTGTGTATTGGCCTAAAATGCAAATGGAAAACCAAATCAAGTAGAGGGTTAATGGTGTAAATTATGTTATACAAGCAAGAACATCATTAGGAAAGAAGGTTGTACTTGCCTCTAGTAGACCATATGAAAGCATCTCTACAGATTTCATGTATTTAAGCATAGACATGATTATTCGTGTGTTGGTGTAATTGATTCAACAAAATGTGATTTAATTCCGGGCAAGCAGAAAACGAGGCATGAAGCAATTTTATTTTTTTCTAATATTTAGGTGCACTTTCTTTTGCGGAGGTATACAATGCCAACTAGCAGTTTTGCAGGTGATGGCTTCACATTTATCAAATTGCAGTTCGGAGTGTAAAGTGGTGGTTTTTCCATAAGATATGATTCCGCCTTGTCTTATCTAGCAGTTTCATCATTGGGACATGAGCAGGCAAAATAGCATCAGTAAACAAGACAATCGTCTTAATCTCTTTTATTACCCAGATGAACGATTTCTTATGTATGGAATTACATGTATTTTGTTGTCAAATTTTGAATATAATACAGCTTTTCCGTTTATCACATTTTTTCAGGTTCTTGCCCAACTTGCTAGTCAATCTTGACTCCTTGGCTTGGCGAATATTTGCCAAGTTTCTGTTCGAGTCATCCATTTCCTCGCATTTACAAAAATTACAATCAACAAATAGTGCGTGATTGAAACAGCACAGATATATAATATACTAAGTAGTCTTTTACAAAGGCACGATACAAAAAGTAAGCTGCATAGGTCACAGGTCAAACCAGTAATCGGTGTGAATTCAGGGCAGACAACACAAAATACCAATGCTACTGCTGGCTTTAAAGTCGCAAAGGATGCCTTTATAAGCTATACCTTTCTAGCACATGCTAGTGGATCCGCACCTGTTCCATTGGTTTGTAAATGTAACTTTCTTGAAATCAATTCAAGTCCATCAATTACAAATATGCTATATTTGAAGGCTGACAACATAATAGATATTTTAGCATGTTCCGTTGGTCTGTTCAGAATCCAGATGGCACCTGTTCCATTAATCTGTTCACATAACTTAAAAAATTCCATGTCCAATTAATATATCAACTCAAATGCGATGACGGTTGTATCTTTGGCATCTCTGCTGGTTTCATCGTAGATGTATCTTTAGAAAGTCATGAATTTGACTACATTGCAGAATTCTGGTCCAAATGTTATCAATAATATATCATATATGATGCTGAGGTTTAATTTTATGCACAGAAAGGTTTTCTTCTAAGGACATACCATCTTGAAGTTTTGACTTGTTAACCGCAGCACATCAAAAGAAGCTGGAAGAGGCCAACCCATTATGACATCTTTTCACCAACACTGCTTATTCCAGTATCTTTTCTCTGACGAACTCCACAATCATTTCTCTTGTTACATCCCAGACATTAATTTACAACAACAATACTTATTACCAATCCATTAACTTTACTGAAATTTATTCTTAATGTATAGCCATCAGTTTCTAAAGTCCATGATTAAATAGAGTGTAGAGATTTTTGGATTGAAACTGTGTGCGATTTTTTGCATCAACGTTTCGGATTATGCTCCATAATCCAACATCAGGATGTTTTTGCAGATAAAGAGAAGAAAATGTTGTAAGACTTATTCTTAAAGCATAATCGAAACATTGCAAGACTCATTCTTAAAGCAATAAAACTTGTAATTGATTTGCAGAAGTTGACGTGTTCACTTGTCACTGCAATAATATATTAATCTTCTTGAGATTACAAACATTTGACTCATGAAATTTTACTTGTAACTTGCTTCGTAGACCATTCTTTATATGGCATTGCAGAAGTTTAATTTTCATAAATTCTAACTGATACAGTAATGTTCTTTTCTTTTAGTTGTAGTTTGATTTTTCTTTCACTTTGATTTCTGGTTTCCTCCTTTCAATACGTTATACACATGAAACTTATCATACTTCCTGAATATCTCAATGTAAAGACCCTTGACAATTTTGCCTTGAATTTTTCAGTTTGAGGTTTTGTCATTTCGTAGCATTTTGTGTGCAGATTCCTTTCATGCTGTGAAGAACTTATTTCTGATTTTGTTTCCTAATGTTTTGAAGATGATATTCCTTCCTTATGTGATGACATAATATGCAATAATATCAACCATGAAACTTAATCACAAAAGCTAGTCTATCATACAGAATATACTTTAACTGAGCATGACAGAACAACAATTTCAGACCCCTAAATCGACCATCCTCCAGAGAAATACATTGCTGTTTTAAAGAATATACAGCTCCAGGCATAACAGCAGTTCAAGAAGGGACATCCTTAAGCTGAGATGAGTTTACAACATCCAAGGGATCCATACAAACAGAATGAAGCAATAATAACTAGAATTTCTGATCACAGTGGCTTGAAATGACAATGATATGCAGATTATAACCGTAGATTACAACCCAGAAACATACAGCAGTGCATACTATGGTTTTCTGAGTTAGCAATGACTGAAATTCTCTACAGTTTAGATTTTTACACATCAACCAAAGGCCCTTCTCTATAACAGAGAATACAATTTGCAGGCATTTAACTGCTGGATATAAGCAGTAAATTATTCTGACCTGGATATACCCAATGAACTCAGCCTAGGAGTGTGTGGGACGATCTCACAGTGCTCAGAAACCTTTCACAGCAACCATAAATACCTCTTTGACAGGCGTTTCTCCAGAGTAATGTTGTGCTGGTACAAAGATCACCCTCTTGCCTCTTTATACCTCAAATAAGAACCACGACCCAGCTTGCAACTACTGCAATAGTCGCTTCAGCAGAGAATCACGTTTTTACTTGTCCTGCTCAGTATTCTCAACTACACGACTTGGTAAAGTCCAGTTGTTGGAGAAATGATGCGCCCAAGCCTTTACTACAAACCCACGTCCTCAAATCTGAAGATTACATTCCAAAACTCGTTTCTCTAGAGGTGCAAAAACTCAATGTAATGTAACTTCGAAAATCTGAAGGGAGACCCTATTTTCGATTCACCAATAACCACGTTTTTTAATATACTGCCCAGATTTCTTCAAAACTCGGCCCTAGCTTGTGTCATTTGCTTGTAGAAGAGGCGTCTAGGGTTTCCTCAAGGAGGCACGCCTTCAAATCTGACCATTAAACTCCAAAATTCGTCTCCAAGAAGAAGCAAACCTCAAAAATCAAAACTCATGAAAGTCTGGTTATATCTTTATGTTCTTCCTCAAACCTTCGACCATTCACAGCTAGGGGTGATAGTTTCACACCCGAAACTGCAGCTGTAAGGGTTTCCAAACCCAAACGTGAAAGCCTCGACCATTCCCATGAGAAAAAATGTTCATTTCCAAAAAGTGTCGAATGATCTCTCATTTTTCTCTTTTATATTTTCCCATTCAAAATCATTCAAAATCATAAAGTGACTTTATAATGTTCACTCTTTAAATATCTCAAGGAGTCACTTTATAACTTAATTTATTAATTATTTAATATCCCTCATTTAAAAATAATTTAAGATTTAGGTGATATTAAATAATTAAGTCACTTTGTCCAAATTTTGGGGACATTACACTCAATGTTATTCACTATCCCAGCCATTGAAAATATTAACATGCAAAATCTTCAAGTTCCAATATAATGAAAAAAAAAAAGTTTTAAGAGAAGTACAAAATAAGGTTTACAGACAAGATATTTTGTTGACTTGAACATATGATCTATCTTTCTAATCTCTGCAATGGTAATCAATCAAAAGTATTTCCACAAAATCGATCCCATCATATATATTAGCATGATAATTAAATACAGTTACTTCAGAATAGAATTGGCAAGTCTTCTTCCCTATTTCTTCCCTACTTGTCTACCATTTCTCTGGATGAATCTGAGAAAATATTTCTTGGATGCTTTATAATTTAGGTTACCATCTGATGAAATTTATCCCCAGAATACCTACAATTTCTCTAGCCTGACCCGCTAAGAATCACAGTAGTACATCTCAAAGAAGCATCTCAGAGCACCCTTGATTAACATCAGCCGTCCTCATCCTTTATGTACTTCTCTTGTACTGCTGCATTTGTAAACTAGGCTGTCAAGGGAGGCAATTCACTGCAATGGGATGGAAATATGATCTCAAATAAACAATAGGCATAAGTGTGCATGACATGATCAAAAAAAGGATATCTATAATAATCCCAATCTACAGGTCCAGCTGCGATTTTGCTGAATTCAACAACGTTGCCTTCAATGCCAGCAAACACATACCCATTTGCTTTATCGATCAATTTAACAAGATATCCAACACTCTCCTTGTCCTGCAAAAGTTTAAAAAGGAAAACTAAACATTCAGAGCAATGAAAGTAACTATATTGAAATTTACACAAAAAAAAAAATGTATTCAATGAAATTACACATAGGCAACCTACCTCCTGAAAAAGGAAACAACCTAAGCACTCAGGACAACGGATGTAACTACATTAAAATTTAAACAAAAAGCAATCTGTATCCAATGTAATTTAACAATTATGACAACCTACTCTTAACAGTTAACCCGTGATCACATGAACTCGCACATACAACATTATACACACATTGGTACTCAGGTACATACCTGGATGTCCAATGGTGTAAAACTAACTAAAGAAAAGTCTTCCACCACCTCACAGAGTGCCTTGGTGAGTTTTCTGTCATAAAAAGTAACAGTAAGTTTCACTGCCAAAAATAACTGCTAATGGACCTTAGCAATGCTAACGTTATAAATTATTACATGTAAGAAGTTTATAACCTGTATTTGGAAGAACGGGGATCCTCATCAAGATGACACTGTAAGTAAGATAAATCCTGCACATCGGTGTAGAACTCTAAATTGAAAGCTGCACCAAATAATGCTCTTTCAGTACCATGTTGAGAGCATGTAAATAACAACACAAATATCATTTAGGGTTATTTCATAAAGCACTTGCCAAACAAACATCATGAATACAGTTTTTCTATATGGCTTCTGAACACAGATATAATGATGAAATAAATTGATTTTAATTTTGAAGTTGAACAAAGCCAAAGCTCTCCATTATGATGAATACAAGTTCCACTTGCACCCATAACCTTTCTCCCAATTTTATCATATATAATGGACCATGACCATACTGCTCAAACAAAGAAAGGATATGTTTAATACCAAGCTTGCCATAACTTTCAATAAGATCCATCTTTGACAACACATTAATATGTGGCAGTTCCAAATGTAACATTGTTGTCAAGGAGAGCAGTAAGGCACTAATGTATTTCCCAGGATCACTGCATAGATGAGCATCAATTAAGTGTACAGCTGCAAGCTGCATAGACAAGAGCCTGTGTAAGCCAACAAGGAAATGCATCTAGAAGTTGTCCTGTTATTTATTTCCAGCATTGAAATCTTGTTATAGATGTTGCTGACAATGAACTAAGAAATTCAAGTTTCAGCAACAGATCTTAAGACTAGCCCCTCTACAATATGGCAATAAATTTCGTATATAAATAACCTATTACTTAGGCCTCAACTACACATACCCTTAAGTCCATTTTTTTTGTCAATCCAAGGATGACATTCTTGGCATTTGAATGAAGAGTGAATAGCTCAACCTGCCCAGGAAAGTCGAAGAGAAAATAGTGATCTGCAAATATGTAACAAAGAATACAGATCACAGTGATCATGAATATAGTACCCTAATATGTCAATCTGAGTGCCACAATTTAATAAGTCATTTAGTGGAACAGAAACACAAACTGAAAGATTAATCTAATCTTCTGAGCAACAATCATTGATTAAAAAGAAAAAGAAAATCACAACCTTTTTATGTGAAGCATGGACAGCAGCAACTAAGCTGTAGAACATACAGATATTGACATATTGTCCATTTTATGTCTCAAGCGAAAACAGAAGTCAAGAATTGCTTCTTGGAAGACCAAAGACCAGAGCAAGTAGGCAGGGATGCTAACTATCTTGCATATTGTACATGGCTAAAGGTCCTCTCAATCATATACGATTCAAGAAAGCTTTTTGCAGATTTTCACTATTACGTCATTAATTAAACTATTGAAGACAAGATGCAATATAAACATTCGAATAAAATAACGATTAATTTTGAATTTGAATTATTCTGAGCAAAAGATGAGATTCCTTGAAATTAGATTTAATTTTATGGAATATTTCAAATCCTATAAAAATGACTTTAGGATAATTAACCAATAGAAAAAGAGCTATATACATCCATACGTCAACATGAATATTATATGAGCTCCTGATTTATAAAGGTAACTTATTATACTACTTGCCAGCACCATAAAACTCTGCCATTTGAGTGAAAAATATATGGCTACAGTAGATTCAGTAAATATCATACTAGCCAACACTGTGAAACTCTGCCATTCGATTTAACTTTATATATTGTAATAATTTGTATTTATTTTTAAATGTTAGATTGGAACTGACAGACCTTCCCACCATAAACAACAAAATATACTGAAACCCTATACGGCTATGTTTTGACAGGATTAAAGAAACATTGGAGAGGAGAGAAAGCAAAAACACCTCAAGACATAAGTTCAACATGCAAATCTTCCCAAAAAGCTGCATATAAACTAAACGTAATCAAATTCTTCATATGTTAGTATTATGCACTCCCATTTGGAGAGGAGCAAATCAAGAAATATACCATGTTTAAATTTCACTCACCCTTTGCAAGAGGCTCCAGTTTTGACTGCAACCAGTCCATGTTCTTCTCCAGGTAATCCATGCAGTAAACCAGGCCTTGCTCACACAAAAACAGATGTTAATGAATGTCGGCGTCCTATCTCAAATTCTCAAGACATAAACCTTTACTTTATATCTCCAAAAAAATGGTTTCTTTAGTAAGAGAAAGATCTCAATATTAGTAAGAAGTCAGGTGGCATGCTTTATCTAGTGCATGCCTCTTTTCTAACAACTCTACCTCCATTAGGACCAAGCCCATGCTCAGCCATAACATGCTCAAGCTTGATTAGATCCTCAATATTTACAGCACATTCACAGCTAACATATGTTAAGGAGACATGGGTAATTTCAGCAGTATCTGTGATTCAAACCAAAGAAATAAACCTCATTCCTAGTATTTACAAAACTGAGACCTGCAGAGTGGATGAATTGAAACAATTGTAGCCATATTCAACTGAAAAAGGGGAAAAAACAGGGACTAGACATGCATATGTGCTTATTCATGTGTGGTTGTCCATGGGGCTGTTTGTTCATCTCATGCTCAAAGGATAATATTATATTAATATCATTTAAATAGGTTTATCGAACAAGCTTATTGTATTGAAAATTAGAAAGGAAACTTCTGGCAAGTAACATATCAATATTTAATCTTTTAGCTTTTATTTCCTATTAAAATGATGGTCAAACAGTTTCTCACTAACCATATCCAATCTCATTTACTCCGAAAATCAAAGGTGAAGAAAATGATACTATTTTCACTAACCTCTTTGCTACCATGATATAAATCTTGGAGGAGAATGAAATGCAGCCATATCTATTAAAAGAAAAAGGAGGATACGGCAAGGCATCATTTGCTGGATCCAAGTTGACAAATGCTACCTTCCTGTAAGAAGAATCAGCAAATTTCTAGTAACATCAAATACCTGAATCCCATAGGATATAATCATATAAATGAAATTTATATAAATTTAAATTTAATGGCATTCGATTCTAATTTCTATTCCAGAGCTTGAAATGTGATACCTAAAATAAGTTATAAGCGCAATTCCTTATTTTGCTGAGAAAAAGTTCTCTTTTTAGTATTTTATGATAGTGGATGAAAGTTCAGACAAAGTTACAAATTTGCTCCACAAGAGAACTGTTAGATTTTATGATCAGATATAAAAATCAGAATTTAATTCAAAATCAGACACAATAGTACAGCATATACCCTGGGAAAACCCTCCTCTTGAGGGAGAAAAACCCAGCAACAATATATCACTTATATATTGAATATAGAACAAATGTCTTCTTTACAATGAGGCCAATTATGAGGCCAAGTAATCGCACCACAATCTGATGCTAACACAGAATTAATATAATGCTTCTTGCTGATAATAAACTCAACCTCCTTCAATGCTACAAGCTGCCTTCTTCAATATATCGATCTGCCCTTGAAGTAAATCGCACTTGAAACTCACAACCAATGCAATGAATGAATTCGCACAAATGATAATCGATGTGTTACAATGAGGAAGCATCGAATATATATACACATGATGAGGAAAGATCGCGCCCTTTCAAAGCAAGGAGGTCGGCCTCAAATAAGACATGACTCTTCAAGAAGGTGGCGGATGAACATAAGTCAGCCCAAAGCATTTAATTAAATATTAAATAATGTTTCAAGTGAGGCGCCTCCTCATAATCGATGACATTATAAATTAAATAGCCGAAGGCTATAATTTAATTTATCTTCAAATGCCAATGAGATCGGGCTGGAAGAGAGACCCGACACTGTAATATCATCAACAAGAACATCTGTAATACTATGTTATAAGTGTAATTTCTTATTTTGCTCAGAAAAAGTTCTCTTTTTAGTTTTTTATGATAGTGGATGAAAGTTCAGACAAAGTTCAAATTTGCTCCACAAGAGTACATCTGTAATACTACGAAGTAAAAAGGATCATGGAACAAACCATTGCTAGCAATTTCAGTATCTGGTGCAAGTAATTATCAATAAAATCTATTGTAAACACAAAGAATGAACCCAAATCCAGCAAATACACCCATTTCCTTGAATTGGTTAAGTTTTGAGCTGGCCAAGATGCTTCTGGATCAGTTGGACTTGTTCTGCAAGATGATCTAATTCTAAGCATCCTACTGCCTCTGATATTATTGCAATTGTTGTGCAAGAGGCTAACTCTGTATGGAGGGTCACTTTTTATATAATGTACACCTGAAAAAATAAGGTTGGAATACTTCTATAATAGAGCAGGAAGGGCAATTCTCGGGACACGAGTGACCTACATGTTGGCAAAAGTGACTGTGTGGTAGACAAGCAATCATTAAAAATCATCAATTTGCTCAGTATTCATTCAATTATATTTTGCTTCTTTCACTTGTAGATGTATTGCTGCCAAAAAATCTCCTTTCTGATGCTACAAACTTGATATTGATATGCCGATTGAAGGCAGCTATAGCTTGACTGCACACTGAGTAGAGAAAAGTGGATACATTGTAAACATTTTATCTGCCTCAGGTGGTTTCCGAATTCTGGAGATAACAGAGGATTGCAGCTGCAAAATAGAATCCACTAAGTTGACTGCAAAACTACCAGAATTGCATATTTTTTTCCTCAATATAGGATTCCATAGCAACACTTCAATTCATCAGGTACATAAAGATGAAAGCAATCAACTGCATTTCATGTTGGCTAGTTGGAGGAATATGTTCAATACTAAAGGAAAAAGAGAGATCTTAAAATTACAAAGCTGATAGAATGTCAAAACAAATATAGATGGTGGAATTCTGATATATTAATTGGAACTTGGGACCAATAAAGAAAAAACAATCAAATTAGGATATCCTTTCCTAAAGCACTCCATATTGAGTGTAGGTGCAAAAAGAATTGAAATTATGTTCGTTCACTGACCAATAAATAGCCAGTCAATAGGTGACTACCATATTAAACCAATGATCAGTGAATGATTAGTGGCATTGAATATGATTAGATATGACACAAGTAAATGGTTTCTAAGATTTTGGACCCTTGCTTTTAATTGTAAATAGCTCCATTACAGTTGGTGTGGCAGATCTTCAACTTCTGGATGTGCAGATTGAATATGCCAGTTAATAATTGTTTCTGCTCAGTTCAAAAGAGACTGCCCATACAGAAAAGGACTTTTAAGCCCTGACTATTTATTTAACACATGTCATGAGCAGTCAAAAGCAGCATGGTTATCCCTAGGGTTTACTAAATTAATTGTCATCCTAAAACTTATAACATCAGAAAGTCATATATTTGAAGTTAAATTATTAAAAATGCAATAGTGGATTATGCAAAGCCTTAATCCTAGATTAACTTGAGGAGTTCATTTTGGAGGTTCACAGCATCAACTATCTTGCAGTTGCAGGATGGCCTGTTAAAGAGGAACATTGAATGGAGGAGGTCGACAGGCCATATCTCTACTCTTATGCATTACTGATTACAGTCATTCTTGAGTGATATTAATTAAAATTTTGCCAATAGACTGTTTTTCTTTTTCATATTTTGATCATTGATATCAGATCTCTCAAGATAGAAACCTGCCGGTGCTAACCAAGGCCACAACAGACATTGGGAGCAATAGTGATTTTGCTTTCTTCTCAGTTCACAACTTACTTTTTTAATTTTATTTTGGAGGGTTGGGGGAAAAAATGGTGTTAGATGTGGCCCAAACGATGGGTCCCACTACCATCCCAAGTTGGCCATCCACCTAGGACCACCTACTTGGTGGCCTTTGCAACCATTCAAGCAAAAAGCCTCCAATGGCCACCAACACCGGCCCAAAGCAAACATTATAGCTATGGTTTACCATGGAAGTACTCTCTACATGATAGATCATAACCTGTAATCTAGAGCCATCAGCACAATCAAAGTGTAGTAGCTGCCTAAAACTTGAGCTCCAGATAGGGAGCTATATGCCCAAAGAGATGTTCTATGTGACTGACATTCGTGGGGTTGATGTTGATTTGAGAATCTAATGGTTGTGCTACAATTTATTTCATGCCATATACCGCAATTTACAAAGAAATTGTTATCCTTCTAACACAGAATGGTCAGAACATATTACTAGAGAGAAGCTCTCTTCCGAATACTCAGACTATTGATTCCAAACATCTTAGGAAAGGCTATTCTACCTTCATGGCCCAAATTTACTGTATGGAGTTGTTTTCAATCAAACTTTACTGAACAAGGCATCTCCACCTTTTTGTTAGCATTAAGGTGCTACCAACCTTGTAAATTCTATGTCATTAATTGTTCCAACATCTTTATCAAGGCATCTCTAGGTGCCTAAGATGTTTTTGGTGTAATAATTTTCCACCTATAGTTTGTAAATGCATTCGTAAGGGATGAAAGGGTTCACTGAGAAAAAAAATTAATTATTTGTATCTAATTAACTCCTCAAATGGAGCACTTGGAAAGGAGTGTCCATTGGTGTTCATGAAGGTGACTCTTTGTTTTGGAGGGAAAGTCATTTTGGACACCATGTTTGATGACTCCTATGCTTATGAGGGAGAATCCAAGAGATAGGGCGTTTGGGTTTTGCAAGAAGGTTTTTGGCTATCCTCTTGTTGTGGAAACTATCTATTGGTTTCCCTCCTCCCATAACTTTATAAATTGGAGCCTTGGTGTGAAGGTTTAATTATATATATTGAATTTTCACAAGTTCATAGGAGTTGTCAAGTTGAAAACAAAGGAAGGAAAAAAGAAGTGTGTTGTATTCTAATCTTGCTTTTGAAGATAATACATACTTGGCCTCTCTTCTTGGTGTAGTTTTTCTCGGCAAGGGTTCCTCCGTGTTAAATTTATGTTATGATGTTTTCATGTAATTTGCTGATTTATTTCATTAAACTTGATATGATGTTTTACATTTAAGGTTGAAAGGATATTCATGAGTAAAAGAACTTATGTTCAGATTTGTAAAACTCATTTTCAGATTTCCATCTAGAAGTTGTTTACTTTTTATTCCCAACGTTTGGTATTAGAACTTGGTCAACTTTGGTTCCTCTGGGTGGAAAGATTTTTTGGGCTGCAATGGGAGTTCTAATAATTTTGTTTTGTAGATTTGTGTATGGACGCCATGGTTTCATCTACATCATAGTTAGATATTGAGAAGTTCAATGGAACTAATTATGAGTTGTGGAAGCTAAAGATATAGGATCTCCTAGAAGAGAGAGATCAATGGATAGTGACAATAAAGGAATCTAAGCCTGAAAGTATTGCCCAAGACTTGTGGGACAATATGAATAAGAAAGCATGGAGGACAATCTAACTTTTCCTTGCAAGTTTTGTCCTATTATATGTAGCAGAAGATTCCATTGCTTATTCCCTATGGAAAAGGTTGGGTGAGATTTATCAATCTAAAAGTCTTGTGAATAAATTATATTTGAAAAGCAAGTTGTTTTCTCTAAAAATGAAGGAAGGTGAATCAATAGTTGAGCATTTAAATTCATTTAATTTGATTTTGAGTTAATTAGCCTTTGTAGATGTAAAGACATAAGAGGATGATAAGTGTATTACGTTTCTATGTTCTTTGAGTAAGTTATGGGAAAGTATGATTCTCATTAGTAGTGCTAATTATCAAATCCCAAGTTGGATGCCCTTGTTGCAACTTTGCTGAAAAAGGAAATGAGGAAGAAAGCCATTGTGGATAGCTCTTAGGGTGCTCTTCATGTCAGGGGAAGGTCCAAAAAAGAGGAGGATATAAGGGAGACCAAAAGGGGTCTAAAGAGAGGTCTAAGTCTTGAGGCCAATCTAAAACTCCTAGAAAGAACAAAATGAAGTGTTGGAATTGCAATAAAAGGGAACATGTGAAAAAGGAAAGCAGAAATAAGAAGAAACAATGGGATTCCTCCACAAAAAATTACTCGAAATCAATGAAGCCTTATTTCTTTCTTGCAATATTATGTCAAATGAACATTGGTTGCTTGACTCGGGCTGCTGGTATCACATGACTCCGCATAAGGAGTGGTTCTCCTCATATCAAGAATTTGATGGTGGGGAGGTATACTTTGGGGACAATAATTCATATCCAATTGTTGGACAGAAAAAGGTAAAGTTGTGTTCCAGTGATGGAAGGATAAAAACTCTTCTAGGTGTTTTACATATTCCTAGATTAACAAGAAATTTAAGTTTAGTATCAAAAGTGAATGATTTGGAATGCATGCAACATTTGATAAGACTGGTTGCACGGTGAGAGGAAACTTAGTGGCAATGAAAGGGTCTAGAGTAAAAATCTTGTTTAGGTTGAATGCCACTACTATTTGTAATTTCACCTAAGTAACTGAAAAATTTAAAAATACATGTATGTTGTGGCATCGTAGATTAGGCCACATAAGTGAAAAGGGTTTATTGATTATTATGAATAAAAAGTTGGTTGACATTTTTTTCTCTTTTCATGAGCATTTTAATTTTTATGAGAGTTGTCTTTGGTAGACAAAATAGATCATCATTTCCTTCAAAACATTATAAAGCAAATAGAAAATTAGAAATCATTCATATAGATGTATTTGGTCCTATGGATCTTGGTTCTATTGAGAAATCTCAATATTTGGTGACCTTCATTCATGATGCTTCAAGATTCACTAGGATTTATTTTATGTGACATAAATTTGAAGTTCTCACTAGATTTAAAGAATTTAAAGCCTTTGTAGAAAAACAATCAAAATGTAAGATAAAGGTTTCGAGATTTGACAATGGAGAAGACTATTGTTCTAAGGATTTTGATGAGTTTTGTAGACATGCAAGTATTATAAGGTAAAAAATTACTCCATACACACAACAACAAAATGGAGTGGCAGAAAGGATGAACTGAACCTTGATAGAAAGAGCCAAAAGTATGTTTAAGTGGTGCACAATTGGATAGATACTTTTGGGCAGAAGTTGAGAGTGCTGCTTGTTACTTGATAAACATATTTGCTTGTAAAACTCTTGATTCGACACCTTATGAAGTATGAATAAGTAAGAAACCTTCTGGTCTCACATTTAAAAGTGTTTGGCTACAAGGCTTTTGTTCATGCACCTAAAGAAAAATGATCTAAACTAGATCCAAAAATATAGAAATGCAAATTCATTAAATATGGTGAGAATGTTAAAGAATTATAAGCTTTGAAATCCTCTAACCTTGAAAGTTGTCTATTTTGGAGATGTGATTTTCAAGGAGTTTAGAGCTATTTCCATTCTTGAACAGCCAAAAGAAAAATAAGAGAAAAAGACTGCATTTTGAATTAAAGCAAGAAGATGTACATGTGGAAAAATAGAATAATGGATTGTAGGATGGAGAAGAAGAAGAGGGTTCAAGTGAGAGTTCTAAGCAAGAAGACCCGGAAGAAGTTGAGCATGCAGAAGAATAAGAGGAAGAATCGTGTATTCCTTTGAGAAGATCCACAAGACAATGGAATCCAATTGTCAAGTATAGTCCACAAGATTTTTGTTTTGTTAAGTATTGATGATGAGCCTAGATCCTACATAGAATCTATTTTTTTTAGATGATAATGAGTCTTGCAACAAGCCATGCAAAAAGAGATAATGGCCTAAAACTCGTGTGACACCTAGGATCTTGTTCATTTTCTCAAAGGAAGGAAAGCCATTGGTTGTAAATGGGTCTATAAGAAAAAATTTGGAGCAGAAAGTTCATTGGAAAGATACGAGGCTAGATTGATTGCCAAAAGGCTACTCCCAAAGAGGAGTTGATTTTGATGTAATATTCTCTTATGTTGCTAAATTATTCTCGATTAGATTTCTTTTATACATAATTCTTGCTTATGATTTTTAAATCAAGCAAATGGATGTTAAAATTGCATTTTTGCATGGGGATTTGGATGAAAAAAATTATATGCAATAGCCTAAAGGTTTTGAGGTAAAAGAGAACACAATTGCTACTTATGATTTTGAAATTAAGCAAATGGATGCTAGAATTGCATTTTTGCGTAGAGAATTGTAAGAGAAAATTTATATGCAATAGCCTGAAAGTTTTGAGGTAGAAAAGAAGGAATGATTGATTTATAAGTTGAAATGATCTCTTTATGGTTTGAAACAATCACCCCAAATGTGGTATGAAAAGTGTGTTGAAATTGGGTTTTGTAAGAAGCAAGAAAGATCATTGTATTTACATTAGATGTATTCATAATCATAAACTAATTATTGTATTGTATCTGAATGACATATTTTCAGTAACACCAAGGGTATGATTAACAAGTTGAAAACTCATCTTTCAGGTGCATTTGAGATGAAAGATCTGGGGGCAACAAGATACATATTGAGTATGAAAATCAAGAGGAATTGTGAGCATAGAAAGCTGTCTCAGAGTAAATATATGAATACTATTTTGTATAGGTTTAATATGCAATACTATAAACCAATAGAATTCCTTTAATAGTTGGCACTAAACTTACTTTGGATGTGTCCCCAAATGCGATGATGATTTTGAGGATATGTCTAACATGCCATATGTTAGTGCTATTGGTAGCTTGATGTATGCAATGGTTTGCACTAGGTCAAATATTGTCCAAGCAGTGAGAGCATTGAACAAGTTTATGTCTAATCCTAGTAGAGAGCTTTGGAATTATGTGAAGAGGGTATTTGATATTTGTGTGGTACTTCTAATTATTGTTTAGTTTATTCTATTACTGACAATGTGGATAAGACATTGGACATACAAGGTTTTGTTGATGTAGATTGGGTTAGTGATTTGGATAGTCAAAGGTCCACCTATGGCTATGTTTTTACTTTGTTTGGTTGCGCAATGAGTTGGATGAGTAAGAGGCAACAATTGCTTTATCCACCATTGAGATTGAGTATATGGTTGCTACCCATGTCTCCAAGGAGGTAGTTTGGTTCCAAAATTGTGTGCAGATATTGGTTTTGATTGTAGGACAATTCAGATTGGTTGTGACAATCAGAATGCAAATTGTTTAGCAAAGAATCTGATGTTCCATGCTCGGATGAAGCATGCAAATGTTCAGTATCACTTTGTTTGAGAAATTATTGCCAATGAACAAGTATGTTGAGGAAGGTTAACACTTGAAAAAATGTTGCAGATTCTCTTAAGCATGAACAAAATCTCTTGGTGCAAAGAGGCCATGGGCCTCATTTCTTGTACTTAATTACAATTTATGTTCCTTTGGATGTATTCACAATGTATGTTGTCAAATGAGAAAATATTAGGATTAAGGTGCCACCAACCTTATTTATCCTAAGTCATTTATTGTTCCAGCATCCTTGTCAAGGTATGTATAGGTGCCTAGGGTGTTATTAGTGTAATTTTCCACCTATTGCATTCATAAGGGATGAAGGGGTTCATTGACAACAAAAATTAATTATTTGTACCTAGTATTAATTAACTCCTCAAGCGGGGCACTTGGAAAGGAGTGTCCATTGGTGTTCACGAAGGTGACTCTTTGTTTTGGAGGGCAAGTCATTTTGGGCACCATGTTTGATGACTCTTATGCTTTCAACGAAGAATACAAGGGATAGGGCGTTTGGTTTTTGCAAGTGGGCTTTTTGTGCTCCTCTTGTTGTGGGAAACTCTATAGGTTGGAGCCATGGGATGAAGGTTTAATAAGATACATTGAATTTTTATAGGCTCATAAGAGCTGCCAGATTGAAGACAAAGGAAGGATAAAGGAAGTGAGTTGTATTCTAATCATGTAGATGAAGATAATACATAATTGGCCTCTCTTCTTGGTGGAGTTTTCTCTCGCAAGGGTTTCTCCACATTCAATTTTTGTGTGATGTTTTAATGTGGTTTGCTAATTTCTTTTGTTGCTGATTTGTTTCATTAAACTCCATATGGTATACTACAGTTAGGGTCGAACAACTTTTTTCATGATTAAAAGAACTTAACTTCAGATTTGTAAAACTAATTTTCAAATTTCCATCTAATAGTTGTTTACCTTTTATTCCCAACACTTGCAACAATAATATAAGTTCATTTTCTAAGATTTATTGACATTGTCTAAGGGGTTGAGCTTAATTGGTTAAAGCATTGAATTCTCATTGTGGAGACCTAAGTTCAAATCTCAAAGGGATATCTAATATGGAATTCTAAGTTGTGGCTCTTGGCCTTCCATAGTTGGCTTGTAGTGTGGAGGCGATTAATTAAGTGATTTCTAAGTTGTGGCTCTTGGTCTTCCATAGTTGATTTCTAGTATGGTTGTTTGAAGGGAGTTAATATTAGTCTCGTGATTATGCTCACAAGAACTTGTATTGGACTCATGTTGATGCTTGTATGAATAGAATATTTGTGAACAATGTAATATGATTTCTGGATTAAAACCGTGTGCCGATTTTTACATCAACGTTCCGGAACATACTCCATGATCCATCATCAGGATGCAATGCAAATAGAGAGAGTGCATCCTGATGATGGATCATGGAGTATGATCCGAAACATTGATGTAAAAATTGGGAGACAGTTTTATTCCAGAAATCATATTACATTACTACCATGGACTGTAGAAATTTCATACTTTTATTTGTGAACAATTAACAATATAAAAATATATATTTATCGACACTCTTCTTCCTTAAGATCATGGTACGGAGCATGTTCTTGAGTTAGAACCATGGAGGGGTCTATCACTATGAATATGACCACAGTCAAACGAAAAACTTGAGATATTGGAATAGACGCAAGTTGCTAGTAATAAGTCCCACCCTTAGTTACAGCCCCTGATTAAGCCGTGTGGGCTGTCTGTCAAAACAGCTATTTACATCTCTGCAGTGACTATACAAGCTGAATCATGGTACAAAAACCTGCATTCCAGACAATTTTTATGGCTTTATCTGTTTCCTGGGATTTGGGAGGGATCATAGTTTTGACGGGAATTACTCTTATATTGCCGATCTTTCAAAGAGAAGAGATGCTTTGAGTAGTTTAATTTTGAATATAAAAAACTTTTGGTATAAACTGTGTGGAATTTATTTATATCAATGTTTTAGATCACACTCCATAATCAATCATCAATCATGGAGATATATTAAACAACAGTAGCTTTACATGTCCTTTTCACCGTCCCTGACATAGCCATCGACATATTTTAGAATCTAGTGCTTTTGGATCAAGATAGGGTGTGTTGAATCCTTATGATTAACAGAATGTGTGTTTTTCTATTGTTCTACATTTGACAACCTCCATTAACCTAACTAAAAACATAATTGGAAAAATTAAGTAGCAGAGAGAACAAACAGATGTTTGTAGCTAATTAGGCGCAGAATAGTAGAGAATAGAGAATAGAAAATAGACGAGAAAGATGTGGGGTACCTGCCAATGAGAGAGAGAAAGTGAGACATGCCGTTGCAATAGGTGGTCTTCCCCGAGCCAGGCGGGCCGATCACCACTTGTCCGAAAGCCATTTTTGCCTCTTTGCAACCCAAATTGGTATTACTTAACGATTTTACCCCTTCAAATTGTCATTCACTTTGCTCCACTAATCGTGCAAGAGGTGCTGTGGTAGTAATGGACCGCTTAGTTGTGTCGGCTAACTTCACATCTTTTCTCTTCTATTTTCTATTATATATTCTCTATTGTGCCTGCGCCTGTTTAGCTGCAAGTATATCTTTGGTCTATGTGATCAGTACAATTATCACTTCGTATATCCGTTTCCTCAGAATGATCATATTCGCGTTCACAATGCTCTGTCCGCCTGGAAAACCCCTCCATAGAAAAATAAAACAATGTTTCAAGTTAAGTCTGTTTGAACAAAAAGTAACCTGCATGGTGAACTCAGATTTTAGTTTATAAATACCTGAACCAAGTTGATAATCATTGAAGCCTCTAGTTGTCGCTGCGATCTACTTGGTATCGCCTCTTTCTCTTGAGCGAAACTGATGAAGCAAAATAAGGGATTCTTCCTCACTCAGAAAAACCAGGGGAGATTTGCACCGTCACACCCACAACCCTCTTCCAATAGAAGTGCAATGCTGAAATTTGCACACCTATGCCATTTAACATTTAGTTTTGTGCAAATCATGAGAAAATGTCTTGATACAGGTAGATAAGACAAATAGCACGATCGGGTGTAAAGTTGCTTATTCTCATAGTTTTAATCTATTTTTATCTAGTTACATATTCTCATACATATTTTTTTATATATTTGTTTTATTTATTTATTTATACATTTATTTCTATTTTTTCTTTAAGTCATTTGGATCTTATTAGATCATGATCATAGATTTGATCCCTCTTTTTTCAATTTTCAAAATTCAAAATTCGATTGACAAGCTCAATTCATCCTTGCACCTTAAGTTAACTAAACACACATTTGATGCAATTTGATGATATGTTCTAACATTTAATCCATTCATTTCAATTGAGTATTAATCTTGAATACACATGGCCTTTCTCATTTTAGAGGATTGAAGGAGTCATTAATATTTACACATTTCAATTTAGTGTACTAAAAAGAGTAATGAATATACATTCTAAGGCCCTTACTATCTTCAATCTTTGGATTTTTTTAAGGATTGACCTAAGAAAATGTGTCTCCTTGCAACAAAATGATAACCTTTTAAGGTATTTTTAAATACTATCAACCCTTAAATTAGTAAAAGCAACACAATAGACAAAGATCTACCAAGCTAGTAAAATAACAGTATTCTACTATGCCTAGGGACAAATCTAGACTCAAAGGACTAGTCTATGACTACAAACTTATCCTCTAACAAAGTATGGATCCAACACAAACCCTAAGATACTTCATGGATTGAGAGGCATTATTTTCTAAAGCATACATCTAATAAGATCCAAATTATTCCTTAAGGACAATTAATCTTTGATCAACAAGCTAAGTACCCTAATTGTTGCATTTACATTTCTTACAATAGCAAGAATGTTTATTTGATTTACCATTCCCTAAAATATTTAGTCAATCTACATTAATTGCACTTAATTGATTACATTTATTTAATTAGCCTAGGTTAACCCTAAGGAAACCTTATTTTCCCTTAACAAGAAGGTGGGTTTGCATGAACAATACAACTTTCACATCATAGGGGTGTCACATTATAATGATTTGAATAATTCTCTTATAGGATTAACATCTAAATTAGTTTACCTTATTAGTGGCTCTACCCCTACAATTCATCCTTGTCTCTATGCTTCACAATATTGCACAATTAAATGCATTTCAAAGGTTTGATAACTTTTTGCATAGGGAAAATAAAGTTTTCAAAGTGTAATCTAGGCTAATCCAATGAAATGCATATGCATAAGTGAAATCAACCTAGATTAATTAATGATAAGTGGTGAATGTGGTCTAAATAGGCATAGATACAATAGTGAATAAAAAATAGAAGAGAAAAGATGTGAAGTACCTACTAACAAGTAAGAGAAAGTGATACATGCCATTTACTTAGGTGGTTCCCTAACACAAATAGGTCAATCATCACTTTTCTAAATATTATTTTTGCTTCTTTGCAACCCAAATTTCTCAATGATTTTACCCCTTAAAACCGTCATACAATTTGCTCCACTAGTAGTGCAATAATTTCTCTTGTAGTGAGAGGACCTATTAGTTGTGCAAGCTAACTTTGCACCCCTTCAGTTCTGATATAGAAACTGCTAACCAAGACTCTCAAGTCAATATAGAAAATTGGCAAAATAGTTTTATAACCAATATGGAAACATGTGAAATCATCCTCCTAAAAAAATAGGACCTCATAGAGTGGGTGCCAATTTCCTAAAAAAATAAGACCTCCTAGAGTGGACAACAACTTCCCTAAAAATAGGGGTCTTGCTATATCTCATCACTTGCCATGTAGGATTCCATCTCAAAATAGGACCTACAAAGTGAATGATAACATAGGAAGTTTAATACATTAGGATAAATTAATACACACCTAATAAACAATTAATTAATGTTAGGACTCAAAGGTCGATACACCTTAATCCCAACATTCTCCCACTTATCAAACACCCTTGAAGAGCCAAGGGAAACATCAGGATTTCAACTGCTAGGAGCAAAACAATAAAACAACATCATCATGTCCATCCATGAAACCACATGAATATCCAACATGCTCTTGTGCACTAAAAATATACTTGCAACAACATCCAAGATGTCCACCATATCAAGAAAGAACTCTTGTCATCCTCCAACATTTCACCTATGGAAGAAAAGGAACAAGCCAAGATGAAGATGCACTAATCCAAAGAACACAAGCATCAAACTAAGTGATAACAAAGGCTACAGGTTATTGTCACAACTCCAATGTGTTTACAAGCTTTATAGAAGCACCAGTGTACCCAACTCCAAACCCATTACCATAACACAACTCTGAAGTCCAAACTTCCCCCAAGAACAAGATCGGACATTTAAATGATCCAAAATAGTTAGAATAACAACCACAATTGATTGTTAACATCCAACTAAAAAACCCACATGACTATAAATAGAAACCACAACAAATGCTAATTCATGCAATCATCCATACCTCAAAAAGTATCTAAAACATCAGTAGAACTCATGCCAACAACATATCCAACCAATAAACTACAATCAAAATCTCCTTGTATAAAGCCTGTCATATACACATCCATGACTCCCACTGCATGGCTAATATCAAATTTGAAAATAGATCATGGCATATCAAGTCTACCAATCAACACTTATACTAAGGTTTGGCTAATAATTCAAACATGTAGTAACAAAAAAAAATCACAATGATCCACACATTTAACACAAACCATTGCATCGTCTTTGATAACATATCACCATAACTCTCCCAAGTCCAAAACAATGAACCATGTGAACATAAACCTCTAGGAAGAAGCCATAGAATAAAGAGAAAACTTGTAAATCACATCCCAATCATGTCCTTCTACCAACACCTCAAAGTGTTAAGCTATGCCAAGTAAGATCTCCTTCACAACCCCATATGAAAAGCCTCAATGATACCCAAAATATCCAATCTTATTAGATCAAACATAACATATATATATCACCACATGAATGTAAGCTTCTCTAAACTAGGAATACCAAACTCAAAACCATTGCAAAAATAGGAATAAACCCAATACTAAACTTCTTGTAAGTAAAAAACATATACCCAAGGAGATAATCATGCCAAACACTCCTCAAAGGAACCCTCCAGAACTAGAAAGCATGGCTCAAGGTCCATATTTATGAGAAGACAAAGCATAAAACATAATGCATATGAAAACAAAATGGACTACCTTTCAAATGATTATCTTCTAAGTAGACAAGAGTGGGGAATGAGAATGACCCTCCAGGATAACCAAGTCATCATGACTCACTCCAAGAACAATCTCCTCTATAGGTCCATCATGAACTCACATTCATGTTCAAGTGAAGGCTTCTCAAACTTTTTGTTGAAACCTCCAAAGAGTAACCATCTCAACAATTACCTCACCCAATTCTCCAAGTATCCATGAGCATATGCAATTGATCAACTCATACTAAACTCCAAATGCAACACTGCACTCTCATGAAGCTCTCAAGCACATGGCTGATATACTCAATACTAAGAGAACTTACCAGACCACTGTCAAAAATTGACAAGTCATAAAAAATAACACCTTAACCAAAGACACAAAAAAATTGCCATGGTCAACCAAGATGTCAACATCTTCATTCACATAAACATAACCATCTCTTGAAAATAAGATTGAAAATATCAAAGAAATCTCATTGCAACAACAAGATCCAAGAGGTCCTCCATAACACCAACAATTATTGTAGAATATCATCCATCACCAAGTGATGAATCCACATCACTAACAAATCTCCCACTAAATCGTGATACTAATCTCTCCATAGAATCATGATAATAATATCCTAAATAAAGATTCACCATGGCTCTAACATAATCAAATATTTCACTTGAAGTATATTAGCAACACAAAATAATAAATATAACCAAGATCTCCAAGTTGAGAAGATAAACAACATGCTACAAGTCCTATAATTGACTATCCATATACTAAACATCATCCATACTCTCATCTCAATGCAACACACCAATGCACAGATGACCACAGACAAGGCCAACTAATAAAGTTTGCATCAACATTGAATCAATCTCATGGATATAGGCAATCTGTATCCAATTCATCTCACTGTAGCCAATGGGTATCTAGTCCACAAAGTACATAACTTGTAGATCCATAACCAATAAAATATACAAACTCATTATCACATCAGTAACATACAAAAATGAGATATCAAAGAAGATAACATGTAGATTTCAAGACTCAAACACTAGATCACCAAAAAAATTCCAAAAAAATCCATGTAACTGAGTATTATATTCAAGGAACTAATCAAGTATTCATGTAAATCTGCAATTGTTTTCATCCAAAAAACTCTAAGATTTTGAACACAATCTCTCCATTGATCTAAAAGCCGCAATTTTTTATTAACATGTAAAACCTAAAAATCATCCTCTTGTAAATCTAAATCCACTTTAAACATCTAGAAAAATAGATCATCACATATTTCATCTAAAACAATTGAATTTCCTAGGTCTACACAAACCCATAATTTTTTAAAAGAAATGAAAACTGCAAATCCTTCAAAGGAAACAAGTTGTCTAGAAGATTATAAAATATGAAATACATACCAACTTCACAACCCATAAATAACCAGTGGTAAAATATATACCAACATTTCATCACCAAGAAAGCTACAAACCTCCTCACATCATGCATGAAACACACATGCAAAACTACAACTATATTACATCCAAAAATACCCCAGAATCATAATCTATAAAATAGTTTATCTACAGATCTACAAAACTACAAGCTTTGATTAACCATGTAAAACCTACAAAACCATTGTTTTTAGTAACACACATGCAAATCCATATCCACTTGTCATCTGGAAGACCCACAAGTCTAAAAAACCACCATGCCAACCTTGCATTGCTTATTGTTCCTTTATGACTGCTCCAATATGACTGTGCTCCTGTATGTTGACTGCCTCTTGGTGACTTGAATGCAGCCTGTCCTCAACTTGAGTGAAGATGTGCATTGATTTGTTCCATGTGAACAGTGTATAGTTCTTTGAGTTCATGTAGGCTTCAATGTGTCTTTCACCATGTTCTTTTGCTTTACTCTGTTATTGGCACACAAGATTGTTATTTCCCATTAATTCTTGCTACCCCACATGCTTCATTGATTATTACTGTCATGTAGCATGAAAGGTAACATATATTTTTTCTTTTCGGCCTACCCCAATCTTCATGGTTTCCATCGCAGCTGCTTGCTGCCCCATTAGGTTTGTAACTGGTTTCCACAACAATTGCTTGCCTTTTGATCATGTGCAACAAATAACACCATGTCCTCACTTCAATTCTAGTGGGCAGACACATGTCACCTATGTTGGTGACCTAAAAGCTCTCCATCCTATGTGATGTGTGGCACACAAGATTGCTATTTCCCATTGATTCCTGCTGCCCCAAATGCTTCATTGATTATTACTATCCTATAGCATGAAAGGTAACATATATTTTTTCTTTTAGGCTTGCCCCAATCTTCATGGTTTCCATCACAGCTGCTTGTTGCCCCATTAGCTTTGTAACCTGGTTTCCACAACAATTGCTTGCCTTTTGATCATGTGCAACAAATAACACCATGTCCTCACTTCAATTCTAGTGGGCAGACACATGTCACCTATGTTGGTGACCTGAAAGCTCACCATCCTATGTGTAATGCCCAAAAATCTCTACCATAATAGAGTTAAGGACAAAACACAGTTTTCAAATTTCGCTTATAACACGTGACTAACTCACACAATTTTGTTTCCAAAACACAATTAATAAAAACCATAACAATATCTGACCAATAAATTAGAAGAACTCAACCATCTACACTTGTTTTAACAATCATGGTTGAGTTTCAAATGGAGATATGGGATCCACATCACCAAGGTAGGCTTGATTAGTTCCACGAAAACATCAATAATCCCATACTTGGTTCAAGTCATGAGTTATGCAAATAGAATTTATATATCAATGGTATCTTTAAATAATAATAAAAGAACAAGCCTAGGGGGCAGACCTAATTCCTCGGGGGTTCGTCTCAGACGACCTTGCCTACGTATATACTTCACAGAGGAATCGTAGTTCAACAATTGGACTTCAACCATCTCACACATGGTTGGATAGCAAGGGATATAAACCACTAGGTTAAAAAGATGTCCTAACATCAATCTTATTCATAACATCAATTCACACAACAATGATAATGTTAACAACTCAAAGAGAGACTCTTAAACAAATAGGCTTTGATTATAAATATTGGGCTAAACGCCAATGGATGACTTCCCAATTAACCATACCTTAAGTAATATTTAATAAAGAATACATTAAAGGCAGTTTTAAATACACACAAATCATAATATTTCCCTGTAGCAAGAGTTACCATTGACACATAAGACCCTATTACATTCGTGGAACATTTTTCTATTTGGTTTTTCATATCTAACAATCATTGTTTAGTAATACTTATCAGATCAATAAGGTGGAACAATAATGATTAGAGAATCCTTAGATATAGTATAAACACTAATGAGAAACCCATTTTGACAACTAGGGAAATTATAACAACACATCGATTTAATTTTATTCAAGTATTCAAGATAACTTTAATATTGTTAACTAAGACAAAATGGAATAAAATCAAGGTAATATAATTGTGGAAATGCTTATGCAAACAACGAGCTATGGAAAGTTGGCATTACTATTTCATAATACAATACTAATTTACTAAAAAATTTGAAGTGGGAACCACTATACTATATGTACTAATCAAGCTACCAAATTTAATGACATGAAAGAGATATAGCTCGAATCTAGGAGGAATGCATTTTTTTTTATATGTTTATTTATTTATTAAATTTCCAATATGCTGATTTCCAGCTAAACAAGGTATCGGTAAAATAAACATAACTTTTACATAACTTATCCAAATTTTAAAATTCAAAATGTTTTGGAAAGGTGAAAGCTAATAAAATAAAACCCTGAAAGTATTTAATAATATTCTAAGAAATGTGAGAGCAGTTTTCTTTGCAATCAGTCACTATTTTTTTTTTCCTATCTAAATATCATATCGATAATTGTCAAATCAATAAGTAGGGAACAATAATGATTAGAAAACCCATAAATATATATTTAAAATATATCTATATCTTAATTAATAAACATACTAATAGCCAGAAGAATGATAATATCATGTCCAAAATGGGGAAGAGGCCATTCTTGGATATCCGAGAATAGTATGAAATAATATTGGCAACTGTATTAAGAAGAATGTTGTTAATCAAAATTGATTGTCTATTGCAATAGCAAGTAAAGAAGCAAATGAAAAGAGTCTCTTTGTCTTTCTAAAGCCTTGATGAAAATCTAAGACAGTACCATCAAAATCCTTCAAGAAGTTTTTCAATTTTAAAAAAAATCGGTGGTTGTGATGTGATTCACCCATTCCAAGTTCAAGTGGCAGCCATGGAGGCGCGCACATAGGCAGACAAAGTCAGGCAGGCATGGAGCTAAAGGGTGCCCTATGCAAGGAGAAGATATTTCAAGGTTTAATTCTTTCCTCTCAATCGTTCATTATTTGGAATCATTTCTCTTTCCATAGAAATGTTAGTGAGAGATTGGAAATTTGAATAAATCCCACCTTGCAAGACAGTTATATTATGTTTACGTTCCTAGCAATCTAAAATAAGTGCAGAAAAATAAGATTTAAGTTAATAAATCTGGAAGCCATATCTCTCATACTTTGTAGCATCCTCCTTGCCATGCCAAAATAGGAAGTCAAGATTCTACATAGAATGTGTTGTGCTATCAATGATACTACTAATAAAACAATGAGCAGATAGTAACAAACTTAAGATGTATGTGATCATTTCTTTTGTACTAATTAGTTAGAAGAATGAAACATTAGTGAAGATCTGTTAAAATAATAATAATAATAATAATACTTATTCCAATTTTATTGTCTATTGGAAATAATTGAGAAAGTTTATGCACAGTGATGTAATAACATGAATGCAAACAGTTCATAAAATATACACTTGTTTAGGAGTCTCGTTGACCTGTCAAAAATATGCATCTCTTGCATTATTTTGCATTGCTTTCAACTTTGAAACTAATATTATGATAAAATGGCTAATATTTCATTTCATGAATTGCCTTAAATATCTACTGCTAGAGCAACATCCCTGTGTTCATGGAATGTTCTTGTGAATGGGAGATTAAAACAAAAAATCAGATTTAAATTATGATTTCAGAATGTAAAGCAATGTCACCATAAAACCAAGGAAAACAATTTTAATAAAAGGAAATACATTGACTTTGAGCAACAACAGACCAATCCAGAATTCATTGCCTCCTATTCATAGTCACAACAATAACTCTCTCTGTTTTCCTTTTAATGTTGAGTTTCTGTCTAATAAAATTAGTTATGGACACTAAATAGAGTAGAAGGAAAAGAGTGGATTTTATTTGTTTATTTCTTATTTATAAGGATAAATGATTTATTTACCTTGCTGTATAAAATCTACTATTATATTTCATCATATCTTTTTTTTATTCTCTTTCCCTACTTTACAATCTATTATTTCACTTGTAGTTAATAAATACAAATATCATTAGAGGATTGAGTCAACAATAGAGTTATTATCTTGATTTTTATTAAAATGATCATGTTGCTACCAATTTAGTCTTAGAGATCATATGATTAAATTATTATCATTTCATATAGAAATTAAGTTGATGTTTTGAGTCAAAATAACTACCTCATAAAGCATATGCTAACCGGGTCCTATTCTAGGACACCTTCTCTAAAGGAAATTGTGCACATCTTCCAGACAGGCGTAAAATTCTTAAACTTGGCTCCACATTTGGCATGTTCCCTGCCAGCCTAATTGTTATTTTGTCTCTACAATGGCATTCTCATTTGTTGGAGTATCTTCCCATTATCAAATTTAGAAAAAAAAGACTAAGAGTCCCATTCTAGAAGAGATAGCAGTGATTTTCTCTCTCTTGCACTTTTTTATCTCTACCAAAAATGTTCGCTCCCTTGTAGACTTGCCCCTCATTCCTCTCATCTAGCTAGAACCTTCTACTAGCGTGGGAAAGGATTAGGGTCCATCTGTCCTATCAAGCCTACATATCCCCCCATTAAAATCTATCAGCAAACTCTTATACACTAATTTGTGACCCCCAAACATGAATGGTAGGCAAGGATTTACTCAAGGGCTGATACTTAATTCAGACTACTGCAATAGTGTGAATACCAATACAAAACAAATCACGCAATTTAGATCCTTGGTGGTGAGGGTGAAAGGTAACAAAATTCATAACATTATCTGACAAGACATTAAGAAGCTGCAATAATTCGCTGAGTTTAGGCAGCGTCCTAGCCAAGGAAATCTAGTCAGATATCTTCTTGGGTGATTGGTGCCATAAATGACCCCTCTGGCACTTGCGGGATAGGCATGAATGTAATTAACCCACTGCGAGTATAATAAGTTTCATTCAAACTTCTATCTACCCTCCTGCACTGCTACACTTCCTCATTTTATTAACTAGAGTATGAGAATTTTCCCTTGGCACCTTAAGCTTGAAATAAAAGCTCAAATTAAGTTCATGCTTATTTGATGGCGTAAATTTTTTGAATAATATAAGTGTTTCATGAATGAGGGCATATGTTAGAATATGCACCTTATGTTTTATAATGAAAATATTATATTGCTAACTCTCAAAAGAATCTAGTGTCATTTTGGGATTTCCACTCTACTTAGAATTGCACCATAATTTTATATGTAGCCTTCATTTACTATGTTGGTTGTTTTAAACCATTTTCGTTTTGAAAGAAATAATTTGAAACGCTTATGATTCATAGGTATGTTGTATTTATGTTCCCACAAACATGATATTCCAAAATCACCTTATTATGTATTGCTACAATGGATTTAGCAGAAAGTACTACAACCATAATATTAAACGTGAACTTGTAGTTGAAGTTAGTATTATTGTCATTTTGATCAATAAACACATTTATATTAATTCTAACATTCATGTTAATACTACTTGATTAATAATAATACTAGCACAAGAGTGTGAATTGGTATTATTCATGGTGAAATCCATAATGTGTGTAACAATAATGTGAGCAACGATATATAGTTTAAATCCTTATATTAATAGTAGTAATAGAATTGATAACGATATTAATTTACATATTATCATTATTAATATCAATAAAATTATTAAAATGATGAAATTATTATTGATACTTATAGTCATGTACTATTATTAATATTATGAGCATTATTTGCCCACATTCAATTATCAATTATAAATATCAGATCAAGTTGCATAATTCATCAATCCACTCGGCTAATCGACAATAATGACACTTACTAAAAGAAGCACAAGAGAAGTAATTATTGTATTAACGTTAGGGTCTTACACTATGTGATGTGTGGATGTCCAATAGGGTTAAGGTGAGAGGGACTTGACAGTACCTTGGATTGTTACTTCTTATTGCCCCATATGCTTCATGATGGCTTCAGGCATGCCTTGATTTCTCCTTCATTATTTAAGAGATGCATAATTGAACTTGATGCATCTCTAAAATCACTTACTTCTTTTAATAAATTGGATCTTGGATCCACTTAAGAAGATTGAACGACATATCCAACAAAATGTACCTTCCTTTTGACATGATGGCAGCCATATAATTGATTCATTATGAAAAGATGAAGTATAAACTCTTGTCAGCTCAAATTCTATGTTGCATCTTTTGAATATGATAATGAAAGTTGATCATCCATGTTGATTTAATGCATTAATAGCATTCTATATTTGATCAAGTTGCTCAATTTCTTATCCCTCTTAAAACATCAGAGGCAGCATGTTGATCTCTACCCTCGTGGGAGCCATATTTACCCCACATGTTGTAATTAGTTGAATTAGAACAGTAACAAGACTTGTCCTAAATCTGCACAAGGAACAAACAGTTAGATAAACAAACCATATCATAGGTGTGTTTGATCACTCTTTTCTTGTTTTCAGGGACACTTAAGGTATGTTTCTATTTTAATGCTTGTAGACATTCAATCATACGTTTATGGATGTTTTGCATATAATTTTGATCAAGGATCTTTCATTGCTCTAACAACACTGTTTTAATCCAATGTAGGAAACCTAGGAGCAGCGAGGAGGGTGTCAAACATAAGCAGAGCAGTAGAGCAGGATCAAGATGATGTGAGGCCAAGTCAACGGGATTCGTCATTCCACCAAGAAATGACGGGTCCCTTTTCATGTTATATGCAATTTACTTTTGTTATCCATATGTGTATGATTTCTTCTTTACTAGCATTAGGATAGATAGTCCCTTGGCTTGTGAGGGACATTTATACTCATGATTATCAATAAATATCACATTTGCAATACATATGGTTCTCTTTCTTATTTGTCTGTAATTGCAATACTGGAATAAAATGCAATCTGTTCTTGACAATCTCTTTCATGCATATTGATGAACTTAGCAGAATATAATGTATTTTTTAATGTTTAAACAAAAACACCAAAAGAATAAACATTAAGTTACCTAATTTCAGCTGAAAACTAAAAATCAGGTAACACTACTAATCCAAAAACAACCTTATCCTCATCTTGGGTGCCTCAAAGAGATAAAACCAAAAGATATTTTATTCCTCTTCAATTTTGATATATAAACTATTGACCGAGACTCTTAAGTCAACATAGAAATTTGTGAAAATAGTTTTTTCACCAATATGAAAATATGTGACATCATTCTCCTAAAAAATAGGACCTCTTAGAGTGGGTGCCAACTTCCTAAAAAATAGGGATCTTTCCCTATCTCATCACTTGCCATGTAGGATGCCATCTCAACAATAGGACACACAAAGTGAATGACAACTTAGGAAGTTTAATGCATTAGGATAAATTAATATGCACCTAATAATCAATTAATTAATGCCATGACTCAAAGGTTGAGACACCCTAATCCCAACAAAAATTGAGGAAGAAAGGAAAATAACAATAAAATTTTAATATGAAAATATATATTAGAATATACTGTGTATGTATAAAATAAAGAAATGATAAATAAATAGGATATATGCAATAATAATCTATAAAAATATACAAATGAATGAGAAAAAAGATAAATATAATAATTAGATATATGAGAATATATGTAGAATAAGATAATGATATGAAATAACGAAATTAGTTTTATATATGTAGAGATGTATAATGACAAACCATAATAAGAATTATTATATATGTCAATAAACAATGTTGATATATAACGTAGACTTATAATGATATATATGAGGTATAAATATTTATTATATATTAAATACATATGATAGGAAAATTTGTATGCAATATAATAGAGTTGTAGAAATGTAAAAAATGACCTAACGCTTATCACACATCCTAAATGATATTTTTTCATCATCGGTATCATTATCACTTAATATCACTGCATTTCACATCAATTACATCAAAAACCCTAATTTCCTCAATTAATTGAATAATATTGAATTATTTAATTAATTCACTTTTTCATAATTTTTGACCAACTAAATAAATTTCATTTATTTAATAAAGTCCTAATCTAACTTTATTCTTCTTGATTAATTAAGTAAATATCAATTATTTAATTATGTCGCTAATTCACCCTATTCCCCTAAGTCAATTAAATTATTATTACCTAATAGTTTAATTAAATCACTTTCCCCTAAAGTTGAATAATTAATTTAATTATTCAAAACATCTTTCAAAAAGGTCAAAAATAAATAAATACAACTTTATTTGCAAAAGTCAAACATGACTTGCATGTTCAACTCAAAAGGATTAATTAATTAAATCAATTAATTAATTATCCTCACCCACTTTCATGATTGGAAAAATTACGATCACCAATTGCTTACTCTGATTGGCTAACTGATTCATCTGTTCTTCAATCCCACTGAAGGCTCAACATGTTTTTTTCAATTCCACAAATTTTCAATATATTTCCTCAATTCCACTGAACACTCAAATTGATTTCTTCAATCGCATCGATTACGTAATCAAAATCCACTAATTCTTCCTATCTAATTCCTCTCAATGGTTTTGAACCATTGATCATGAAATTCTGCTACGCAATCTCAAGCATTCATTTCGAAACAAAAAAATCTATATAACAATCATCTTCGTCCTAAAAAATGATCAGAGAATGGACATCTTTTACACAACAAAGTAATGTTGAAGTCTTAATCAATTTATTGAGAACTTTAACATACGTCTTTGATCAATATTGCACAAATTTGAAGCTTTTGCAACACACAAATGGAGGCTTCACATTGATACAACAATGATCCAACATCTTTGCGAATACACTTCGACACGGGATGGGTAACTTTATGTTTTATTGAATTCATTGTTATTGCTTTTCAATTTCTTTCTTGAATTTAGTATTTCAATATCGTTCATTTCATGAGTAATGGGTATGAATCTTAATCCTTGTTTTGAATTAGATTTAGTTTAATTCGTTTAACATTTATTATCTAAACACTATCTTGATTTCCCCCTTACACATTCTGGCACGTCCGGTGGGACTTCAGTCCTTAACATTAATGTTTCCCTGAGTTTTCCTAAGCAATTGCAGGTTTTGGAATGTGGTTGCATTTTCCAAAAATGCAGTTGATAATTTTTTTCATGCAAAAGCTACAAGATTATGACACGACCGCTATTGCACTTTTCTAGGTCGCTTTTGACATAACAGGGTCGCTATTGACTGGCAATCAAGACTTTTATACCCTATTTTAAAACGACCATATCTTGGTCATACAAAAGTATTTTTCAGTGCTTTTTTTTAAAAATAGGGTAGAATTTCATGATATTTTCAATGGTGTAGGTGATTTTTAGTTTTTGTACAATTAAAGTTTCCACTGGTGCACCTAAAGTTAACTTACATCGCAATTTGGTCTAGGTTGTAGGGTTTTTTATGCTTAATCAATTTTCTAACCCTAACATTTGATTGTGTGTTGTGTTTGGATTTTTTTTAACATCTTTTGTGTAGATCTTGCAGGATTTATGGTGCATCTTTTTATGAAAATGACTAACCATTTTATTGCAAAGAAGGCAAACGGTCCAAGTCCAAGTTTTCTAACAAAGCTTTCTTAGTTTAAATAAAACATTTTCGATTTGGTGCTATAAAATTGCACCCCACAACTTGCACATTTCAATTTAACATTTTAAAGTAAACTTTCAAAAGCTTTCATAGTTTAGGAAAACACTTTGAATTGGTGCTTAAAAATTGAACCCCACAAACTCATACTTTCAATTTGGTGCTTAAAAAAGAACATTTCAAAAAAAATTCTTGTTTAGGAAACGTTTTCGATTTGGTGCTTTAAAAATAATCTTTCAGAAGCTTTCATAGTTTAGGAAATTTTCAATTTGGTGCTTAAAAATGAACCCCACAACTTGCACGTTTTTGATTTGGTGCTCTAAAAAGAGCATTTCAAAAAGCTTTCTAGTTTCGGAAATACTTTGAATTTTGTGCTATGAACCCCACAAACTCACACACTTTTGGTTTGGTGTTCTAAAAAGAAATTTTCAAAGGTTTTCTAGATTAGAACAACACTTTGTTTTGGTGCTCTAAAAAATGCTTGTTTTTGACCAATGCTTTCAATATGTTGACAAAATGACCGATTTCATTTTGTTGACCAATTAAGACAAGGATTGTGAAACACATAGTTTTGGGCTTAAAACTAGAAAAATACTTTCTGATTTGCATAATGATATCTAAATTGCTTGAAATCCATAATACTTCACTTTGGTGCACATAAAAAACAAATTGCTATCTTTTACACATTTCATTTCCTTTTTTTGGATAGCGTCACTCGAGGGGCTTAAAAAGAATATTGCAATGAAGTGTATATTGTGTCTTCCGTATTTTGCAAATTGAGTGTCTATCCTCTTCCCTCTCGTCTTTTGGCGATCTTGGGTGACAAAAAGCACTTTGAATTTTGCACTTATTTCATTTCAAACATTACCTTTAAGAGGGGACTTTCTATGAGATACATCCCATGATGGAGAACTCAAAGGTGACTCAAAGTGATATTTCACTCAGGCTGCTATATAAATGGTCAAGGCTAAATTCCAAATGACTTGCATCGGCGATTACTTGGCCATCAGTGCCATTCACGAAAAGGGAGGTACCTTGTGTATATTGAGCCCTGAGTAAGTTGGTTAAATCCTTAAGTAGCTTGCTAGACGCTAGTCAAGCGTTGGATCCCCTGAGCATTACTAAGAACCAATGTTGTAGAAGCCACCTTTTTAGCCAAAAACATTTTTGAAGTGGTGCATCAAAACTTTGCTTCTGATAAGTTACTTACCAAGTCCGACTTTTGGTGGAGCTTAAAACACTCTCCATTAGTTGCATGTAAAATCATCCCTTCAGGGCATGAGGTAAGCCCACCTAAAAGAACGTGTCTATCCCTAAGGTGTAAATTATATTCACAAAATTTCCAAATCTCTTGGTTACTTTGAAACATCAAACATTTGCTTGAATTAAAATGAACACATCAAAACAAGCATTTAAAATGGTTATCAAAGAGCCCTATATTTGCACTCCTTATGGATATATTAAAACAATATCCCTAAAGGTTTGCAGATATTTAGGCTCATATTTCAAGTCACACTAAGAACTAATTCAATGTTGGAAACTATGGCTTTAGAATTTTAGATTTCATGAACTTTAAGCTTTTGTGGAAGGAAACATGCTTAAAGTCATAGAAATTTAGGGTAAAATAGTTTTGATTGTTGTGTTGCATTGTATCACTTGTTAAAATCCTCAAATCATATCAAAATGAGACATCAAATCTACAAATCTATCCAAACTACCACCAACACAAAAATTGGAAAACAAATCTGCATAGAATACCGCTATTGCCTATGTTTCTACCGCACTTGACCTAAAACTAGCCACAGTTGACCTCAGAGTAGCCAATTTTTCTCTTTGGATTTTGACAGTCAGTATAAAAAACCTACCACTTTTGCAAAAAGTGAACACACTTGATTTAGAATCTACTAGAGTTGATCCTATTATTACTGCACTTGACAAATTTTCTTGGCCACAATCGACCAAAATCTGGCCACTCTTGACCAAAACAGCTGCTTTTTCTTGCACAAATTCACCTGTTAGAAAATTTGAAACATAAGCCACTCTTGAAAAACCTTACCGCAGTTGCTTTCAGAACTTGACCACTATTGACATAAAACTGGCCGCTTTTGACATAAATTGCCACTATTGCTCTAAGACTATTGCTTTTGCTCTATTGTTTGGTGAAAGTCAGAAATTGATTTGAAATCGGTTACAAAAAAATTGTGAGAACGAAAAATAGTTAGACTCCCAAAACACACCACAATTTACATCAGCCCATCATCCATTTGCAAAAAAAAATACTCACACCTACTTTTAGGATTTAAAATCAAAACAAACAACTTGGATCATTCCTTCACTCAAACTTCTAAGTTATCAACATTTTCTTGAACCTCAAGGCTAGTTTAAGTAGATTTCCTGCAATATATCCTCTAGAAAAATGAAGTGAAATATTTATCCAAGACTTTCAATATTTTAAGTCCTCCAAAAATAGCGTCATTCCCAAAACATCACTCAAAACTTTAGCATCTTGAGTATCACAAAAACTATATCAAAACACCATTCACTTTATGAACATTAGGAGACCAATTGCTCTAGTTCAACAACCAATTCGTATGACACCTATCATACAACCAAATCTCACAAAAATTGAAGGTGAACAAATAGATATTATCAGTAGCTTCAGAAGTTCATATTTGAGAAAAACAAAACACCAAACTAGTAGAGAAACATAGCTAATATCCTAGACAAAGAGGAACGAAAAGAAGATCTTGCAGCTAGAAGGCCTGTATTACCACCTCCTGTGTGGAAATAGATACCATCCTTTGAGAACAAAAAATACAAAAACACTCAAAAAACAAAGCATTCTTTTATTTCCATAAGTTAGAAATCACCCAACTTTCACAAAATCTTGGCACTTGTTTATGACAACCACGTGATCACAACATAGAAAAAGATGGAAGCAAAAAAAAGTAGTACTAGTATGTCCCCAACGAACACCAAAAATGAGGGAAGTAACCCATGGGGTTATAGACCAAGTGACCTTATAACTCCTCGAAAGGAACCAACATTCAAAGCAACATCAAACCAACCACCAAGTGAGGAGGAAGTAATCCGTAGACAACAAGAAACAATGGATAGGTCAAATCAAAATCCCAAGGACATGGTCATAGAAGAAGTGGATAGTGAGGAAGAAAAAGATGATGAAGAATTCTTTCAACACTCCAACAGTCCCAAGGTACTTAAACTAATGGAAAAACTGCTAAGAAAGGATCCAAATGCTCACTTCTTCAAATTAGCACAAAGCGGTGCTAAGTTACCTATAGAATTTAATCTGGAAGGTCTTAAGGATCCTCACCTTATTCCTTTAGGGGTCACTTAGTTGTTAGAAAGACACCCAAACCAGTAGAGATTCCAAACATGTCACCAATCTTCTCACAAAACAATGACCAACCTAAACAACAACCAATGGACAATCCTTTGTTTAGGAAACCATCCCAAATCGAGCAAGCAGTAGTAGCACAACAATATCAAGGAGTTCCATCTCAATACATTCTACAAGGTAACAACCCCCACAAGGAAAATACATGCCACAAAATGCATCATACATTGATCCTTCAACATACCAATCCAACAAGGTGTACCACCAATGCACTATTAGGGTAACCTTCAAAACTATTCATCCCAACAACAAGGTGTACCACCAACACACTATTAGGGTAACCTTCAAAACTATTCATCCCAACAACAAGGTGTACCACCAATGCACTATCAGGGTAACCTTAAAAACAATTCGTCCCAACAACAAGGTGTACCACCAACATATTACCATGGTAATCTTCAATACAATTTGTCCCAACAACAAGGTGTACCACCAACACAATATCAGGGTAACCTTCAAAACAATTTGTCCCAAAAACAAGGTGTATCACCAACACACTACTAGGGTACCCTTCAGTAGAATCAACAATAGCAAGGTGTACCACCTAGACACATTGTCAAGGTACCCCTCTTCAACAAAATCAACAAAAACTTAACCCTCCTTCCATTCAACAAGGACTTAACCCTCCTTACATTCAACAAGGACTTAATACTCCTTCCACACAACAAGGACATAACCCTCCTTACATTCAACAAGGATTTAATCCTCCTTTCATACAACAAGGACTTAAACCTCCTTCCACCCAACATGGTTACCAAGGTCCTATACCTACACAATACACAACCTATGACCAAACAGACATCTTAGGAAAACAAGGCTACTACGCACAAGGTCCCCAAACAAATGTACCAAACACAGAGGTAGGAATGCAACTACAAGCAATGAATCAAAGGATATCAGACATCTAGATTGGAAAACCAAAGAAGACTTACACTCTATAGGATATATGTCCATTCCCTTTTGATTTCTCTATTACTATTCTCCCTTTCCCTAAAATTTTTGAAATACCAAATTTTGACAAGTGTAAGGGAAAAGGAGATCCAATAGAACATGTGAGATATTTCTCGAAATGGCTTGAATGAAGGTGCAAAACAATGATTCCTACCTAATTATACTTTTTCCATGTAGCCTTGCGGGTCGTGCTATGGAATGGTTCTCTCATCTACCACCAAGAATTAAGAGTTTTGATGAATTGACTAAAATTTTTGTGAACCACTTCTCGTTCAACATAGAATAGGATGTCACCATCACTGACCTCTACAAAATTAAACAAAGCCAAGGAGAATCCTTTACATCCTACATACAAATATGGAGACATAAAGCTAGTAGGTGCAAGTGGCCTATTCCCAACAAAGAACTTGTGGATATCCTTGTTTCCAATGTAGAAGTAGAAATCAATTACCAACTCGCCATGTTATGCCCCAATAACTTCGAAGAGACTATTGAAAAGGGACTACGCATTGAAAGAGCTCTCATAGCAAGGGGGTTCATTAAACTAAACAACCCAAAAGACAACTCTTCTAGTTTGAATGAGAAACCCAAGATTTGGGCCAAGAACAAAAATGTTACTGTAGACACGCAAAATTAGCATTATGCATTTGATCAAAATCACACTCATCCATTCATCAGGGTAAATTCATCAACTTAAATCAAATAAATCAAACTTGATCCTATCATCATCTCTTTGATTAAATAAATCAATCATTTATTTAATTAAATCTCAGATCATCATTCATCTCCCTTTGATTTGATTTAAATCCCTAAATCAAGTCAAATTGGTCAAATCAGCCTAATCATACTCCTAGCTAATTAATCATGATCTAATGCTAATCTCACCCACTTGCATTCTCTAGATTTGGCCACTTGCACATGAATTGCATTTAATTGATTTATCAAAATTATTTATTTTCAACTTGGCATAAAGGAAGAATATTCTCCAAGTTTGAATTTCCCCCCAAGTGGACATGTACACCCAACAGAGCATTTATAAGGCCTTACATGCCTCTTACATGTCCCCTTCCAAAGTCAAACTCAACATTTATTGGAAAATTCAAATTCAAATTCTCCCTCTCATGGGCACTCTTCCCAAATCTTGCACAACCATTGGCCTATCATCACTTGACAAGTGGCCTTATCTTATTGGCTTGATCTTTGTCCCACATTGGTCCATTTTCAACACTCTTAGCATTTGAAAATCTATAAAATAGAGGCTTCATCTCTTATCAAATCCTTCACCATCTCTCCACAATCTCTTGCAAGGTCACTCTCTTCATTTGAGATTTGATCTTGTCTACTTAGCATCTCCATATCAATAGCAATTTCATCATCTTAAGCTTATCAATCAAGGATTGGGAAAGGGTCACTAGCACATGTGACACCAATCCACTATGGGATAGGTTTAATGTCATGTTTTTGTATGCTTTTATTTGGTTTCCCTTGTTTCATTTATGGCATGATTAACATGGTTTATAATTCCATAGGGATGTTGAAATGTTGCTTTATTTTAAACTAACATTTTGCAGATTTTAGCATCCACAAAATGGCGCTAGAAGGAGGGCATCTTAGTATTTGAGAGGCTGAAAGTTTTCTCAACGTAGTAGCATCCAAAAGTAAAAAATCTGTAGGGCCTCATGCTTTGAAAAGTTTTATATCTTGTGTATTCTTTTGGGTTTGGCCTACTTTTATGGATTGACCTCTTACATATATGATGGATTTTAATCTTCTGTTTGACATAGCAGCTGCTTTCATTTATTTGGGGACTTTACTTGTTAATCACTGCTTTTGGACACCACTTCTCATATGAAATTTTGGAATCCCCTCTGTGCATAAGCTGTCTCTCTAAGGCTTTCTGTCAAACAGTCCACGAGCCTTGTCTATGCGACCACATCTTGCGTACATGTCTGCCAAAGCAATGTATTGCATTTGCTTAAAAGTTTCTAAGGCCTTTTCAAATCCATTTTATGCATATCACGCAATGACTGCATTTCAGGAGGCTGCAGTTCTTTAAAATGATAAGACAGTCGCTGGCTTTCTTTCTTTGAAGCCATTCTATCAAATAGGTCACGTGTCTTGTCTATGTTTTCATAGCTTGCAATTTCCTGACAAGTTCTAAAGCCTTTTCAACAAATCTATTTTTGTGCATATTCTGCAATGTTTAGCATTCCTGCAGGAGACTACGTTCAACCTCAAGCACCTTATGAGAAAAACATTTGAACAAGAAGAAGACTTCGTTCTTGCTGAACCATGCGATGATGGAGTCTGCCAACTGCGGGATAAATTTATGGGAGTGGCATCCACTGGTACATTAAAATCCAACTTTGCTACACATCGACTGCGACACCATCCACTCCCAACGCATTTTCTTCGATGATAAGATAAGTTATTTAACATGGCCGTAGAAATAGTCTCCAAATTCAGTCTTACTTGAAAGTCTGCTTTTTCAACGGGTCCTTTTTGTGTAACTTGTGTGGCTCACTAAAATTAGAAGAGTGAGAGGTCAATTAAACTAAAAATCTCCTGATGTTTAGTAGCATTAAATAAAATAAATAGATCTTTAGTGTTTGATGTCTTTGAGTCTGATTGATATCTTTGCTCGCTGTCTTTTGAGTGATTAATAGCTTTGTTCGCTATCTTTTGCAGAGACAAGATTTTGTGAATTCATGTTGCTGACTTTTTTATACGGCAAGCTATGATTGATATTTATCTAATTAATATTGTGGCGTCTATCATTCATGCTTGGTTGCGTAAAGTGGAGGTACAGACTAAAGTAGGTATCAAAATTGCTTGTCCCATCAGACTGACAGGCTTATGTCTTAAAGGTGTGCAAAAGAAGATAGGAAGAGCATCTTATTTCAAGCCTTCTCACAGTAATTGCAAAAACAAACAGATGCACATATTTTCTCAGTTGTCGCCTTTTATCTGCTAGATTAGTAAATCAAAAGTTTGTCATTTATTAATCAGCAACCACTATCAAAGTCTGCAGTGAAGTTTTTGCAAGATTCGGTATGCGTTGGTCCTTGCCAATCTGTCAAAGCTTTATATTTATGGCGATTTCTAATTCTATTATGAATGTCTAATCATCTTAAGAACTCACAGCGCAGGTTTCTAAATGTGAAAAGTGCAGATTCCATGTAGAAATATCGGCGTATGTTCCTTAAAGCTAAAACTGGAGGCAGTCAATCTAGCAAATAGTTTTGACATAATTCTATTGGATGTCTTGTTGAGTTATCTTCTGCTTTCATCGTCTTCACATTTCTGTGCATTATTTACACTTTTCTTATCTATGTCTTGCATTATGCCGGCTATGTTGATGTCTGTCAGATGTACGAAAGGACCTTCAAAACTACCAATAGAATTCCATCCTCACGATTGAGAGAAAATGAAGAGGCTAACATCCCACTTTTCATTTGATTCAGAGGCGTCGGTCTATTCTTAGGCTATAATTATTGCAGTTCATTGAACCACATCTTCTTGAAGCAATTTGTCAAACAGTTCAAAACTGTACTTTTTTTTCTCTGACACCATTGAATGCAATTTCCATCACTATTTTGATGATCTGACTCTTTTCTAATAGGGCTGTTGAAGAATTAAAGAGTACATTGGCGAATATCACATCTCAAAACTCTGAGCCATTATCACACACAACAAGATTGGCCAGATTTATAAGTTGTTACTCAGAGTTGGTGACATTAATCACAGAAATTCCGCGGGCACAGATTTGATAATGCTGTTTTGAATGTTGTTTTAAATGCTTAATGCTGCGGACTTATTGTGTAGATTCTCGCGAGCCTCTATATGACAACTGCGCTTAATCTTTTAGCAATATGTAGCTTTAAGGAATGGCTTTAATAACCAATTAGGTGCATTCCATTTTAAATCTTTTATGCTATATTATTGCGCCAATAGTTGATTGAGATAGTGATTTTGAAAGATTTGTTCTTTTGAGATTCATTTATTCAATTTATTAGCTTTGTATTATGGATTAGTTTCATCATTATGACCACAGCTGAAATTCAAAATCTGTGATGATGCTTTTAAATGAATCATTTTTATTTTGTGATTAAATTCATCTATTCATTTGAAATCATGTTATCATTTAAAATCAGTCATCTAAATAAGTTTAAAATCTTGATCCTCACATAAGTATCTTTTGTTTAATAGGTACCAAAAGCGAACAAAGGCAAGTGAAAGATACGAAGGAAAAGCGAAGGCGAAAAGGTACAAGCGAACAACGAAGGCAAAAAGGAAAAGCGAAAGCGAAAAATCAACAAGGAGGAGGCTAGCAAACAAAGACGAAACGGGGATGATTTTTTTTTTTGAAAACACAATGTGTTTTTTAACACTTTAAGTGTTGATCAACACTACTTCACGAAGTTGTTTATCCTTTCGTTTTAGAACACTAATTTTCATTTGGGTCTAAAACGAACAATTTGATTTTCATTGCAAAGGGCTTAAAAGGGAATCTTAGGACAAACTTACTAGATTTCGTTTTGGGATAAAAATTGGACAAGTAATCTTCATATTTGATTTGGTGCTTTTAACGAACTCACAATTGCTTTGAAGGTTATAAAACGAACAAGTGTTTGAATTGTGTGATTTTGTCTTTTGAGTACGTATCCTCTCCCCTTGCGCTTCGTGCGATCTAGGGTGCAAGAGAAACACTCAAAATACATTTTATTGCTTTGAAACACTTCAATTTGGGCTTAAAATTGGAACATCTTGTGCGCAGTGTGAGTAGGGCATTTTCGCATATTCTTCTTTCTTTGTGCCATCAAAGATCGCATCAGGAAGCTACTTGACAGTATCTTTGTCAGCTTTTTTGTTATCTTAGAGGGTCTTCAGCTTTGGGGAAAAAGTACTCACCCAAGTGACGACTCAACCGGTAACACTCTAAAGCCAAGAGTATTTCTAGTCGGGATATAAATGAGGGTTTTGGTTAAACACCATAATCACGCGGTTGGCTCGGACAGGATGGATCCGAAAGGGGACTCTTGCCGTATGGGTCAATCTCCACGAACGGAAAGTCCTTACTAGAACCTATGTGCTAGAATTTGCCAAAATCCTTAATCTATTATATGGTGCAAGAACGGTCGCTCAAGCCACCCCACACTCTTACTGGGCTCCTAGTAGAGATGGAAGCATGCCATGGAGTTTCATATGTTGGATGCTTATCGCCTGCATTGACGATAATGAGTCGGAGCCGCTGGGTCAAGACGCACCATCCGCCAGAGATAAGCGAATGGGATTCTGTCCAAGTGGGAATCCAACAAATATTGTCTTACACATCCATAGGGTTTGTAATTATTCTTTGTTTGAAAACAGTGTATTCAAAACATTTTGGTAAAACAAACATTCAACATGATTCTCAAAATTAAACCCTCTCAAGACAAATATCATTGACTCAATCCATATATTATCGCTTTCCCTACGGATTCACGCCCGTAGAGGTTCCTAAGCATTGGATTATACCTCAATTTGTCTTCTTCAGTAAACAATAGGAAAACCCTTGCCTTAAGTTCATTGAATTTCCACATAAAATATCTTGTGGGGTTTAAAGAAATTAAGACATTGGACATCTTAGTTTGAAACTTTAATCAAAGAGAGTGTTTTGGTAAAATAAAGCCATTAAGCAAAGATAACAAATTGGACCCCACACATGTGCTTGATATCTCTTGGCCATATTGGTCTTTTGATTGCTCTTAGAGAAAAGTGTGTTCTTCAATACCTTGGCCTAGTAAACAAAGTCTCTCTAAGTCTCTTAGGATCAAAATCAAACACTTCATCCACCTCAAACATTTATCAACATCATCCCACAAACAACTTTAGAGCTTTGAAAACATCATTACCTAGACTTGGGTACATTTCCAAACCAAATCAAAATCATTTGTTTAGTTAGGTGTGTTTGGATGAATCCTTCCACGCACACTTAGTTAAATTATCACCTCTTTGAACAAGTTCATCCTAAGATAACATCCAACATTTTAGGGTTTACAAGTTCGTCATCCACATCAAACAATCAAAATCAAAATCCCTAAGTCTAGCATTGATTCAAAGTTCCTAAACGCTCAAATACCTTATATCATTTACACATTTCTATCCCTCCATATCATCATTGGTCCTAAGAACCTTAGAGGTTACTTTTGCAACAAGGTCAAAATACAAGAAGAACATGGAATATAAACTTGATCCATACATCTTGGGTAATCCAAATCAGTTGAATCTTCAAAGCCTTGTAATGCCTATCAATTATCAAAGTCCATGCATAGGATCATTGCCTTCGACAAATGTCAATTGTACAACAAGTGTGAGTATGCCCAATCTAAATTTTGGAACACATCTCCCCATGATAGATTTAAATCAAATTCCAAACTTACAAGTCTATCCTCCAAACAATCAATACATGAGTCTTCAAACGAGCAACATCATTCCACCAAATCCCTACAAACCAAAAGTGGATACCTCCAAGGCGAAGTTTCTTTTGAAACATGAATCCTAACTCGTAAAACTTTGGAAAATGATTCCCAATACTCAAATAATGTTCATCCTATCATGTCAAATCTAAACATCATCCCAAATCGTAACATTATCCAAAGTCAATTTTCCCATATAATCCCATTCAAAAACTGCAAGTAGGCATCCCCCAACTGGCTAAACAAAAGCCAAATCAACTATCTCAAGTGAGTCATGATCAAAAATCAAGAAACAAATTCCATAGATCAAATTGTAGAACTTTCCAAAATAGTTGAGGCATCGCGCGAAGGGAAATATCCACCACCATTACCTACATCAGTCCTTGGTTTAGGGCTTCCCCCTTTAACTAACACCAATCATGCCATCCAAATCAATCCACCTAACGTCAATCAAACCATCACGACAAATCCTTTTTTTGAATATACCATCGGGTAAATCAATTAAATGGATGGTATCTAATCAACAACAAATATTGATCCTAAATCAAAATACGGCTTCCCAAGGACCTATCTTCACCGGCCATTCCAACTACTAATACTATCCCTTCAATCATTCCAAACACCACTATCACGCCCATCACATCTCAAATCCCCACAATCAATCCAAGTGTATCTCAAACACTTGTCACTACATCCAACATGATTCTGAATCCACCGCCACCCCCACCACCACCAACTTCCACCACATCAATCCAATACAACGCTGACACATAAGCCGCTTTCAAAAAGGGATTCCATCAATATCTAGCCATGCAACAAGCAACACAGGAAACAAGTGAAAACAATCTCAAGCTGCCCAAGCCTCTCAAGCTACCCAAGCAACACGAGCACAAACACAAAAGATGACAACTATTGAAAATAAGGATCAAGATCAATCCATCACTGAGCACACGTTTACTTCATCCAATGATCAAATCGACATATGTCAAGAGTCACTTTTGAATCACGATCAAAATCCACCAACAAAACTCGACAATGAGCCAATTCAAGAAATATCAACATCACTTGACTCTATGGTCAAAGACATTCACAATCTCTCCACCGCAATTGTCGAAAATAATGATCAAAACCTCTCCATTGAGGAACACATTGAGGATGTATCTACACAATCCGATGATAAACTCACCATACATCAAGAGCCACTTTTTAGTGATCTCTTTCAAGGAGTGTTAGGGTTATTTGATCCTATTGACATAATGCACGATCCATCGACCTATGATCATGTTGAAAATGTCTCTACATCGCCTTATGAGGTAGAGGACATATCTCAAGAATTTATTCCAAAGCATGATCAAAATCTTTCACCAAAGTCTAGCAATGGTCCTTTTCAAAACATGTTGATCCCCTTTGACCGCATGGTTACAGATACTAAAAGAACTTTGAACTCGACACTTGAGGATATTGAGCCATTCCCCATGTCTAATGTCGACATCCAAAAGTCCTTTGTAAATAATCCATCCTTTAAAGCTGCCCTATGTCAAGAACTTGATCCAAAGCATGTCGAAAGCAACTCTGAAATCATTCAAGATCAAAAATTTGTATCTCCAAGATACTACAATGATCTAATGGATATTCTCCTATCCACACAAGACGATAATATCCATGTAGCACATACTCCTCCATCTACCTATGAGATGATTTCTATGGATGGACACATAGATGATCTTCATCTAGAACAAGATCTTGCTACACAAAAAGAGCAGATTACTAATTCCTATAATCAAACAGAGTGGTCAACATCAAGATCAAATATGTCCCAAAGTCAGATTGAGGACATCATGAATAAAGATATCCAACATTATCTGCTCAAGGAAACAAGTCAGATAGAACAGGATATTCCAGAGTTAGCAAAGCAGCAAATTGAAACGTCACCTACGATGGTCATTTATCAGAAAATGCATTTTAAACAAGAGCTCTTGGAACAAGCGAAATCAAAACATGAAGGTACTACTACCACCATATTGGGGGCAACTTCGTCTCAAGCAAATGTCAACATAGGGAGCACGAAGAATCCTTATGATGAAACTAGTGTCAATACTACAACTAGCCACGTCATGAATCTTCATCCACCCATCACCCCATCCATGAATTGGGACCAACGTCAAAAGGAAGATTTGAATAAAAGCAAAAAGAACGTTATCAAAGCAAAAGAAGCTGAGAAGCATAATGGAAAAATCAAATACAAATGGATACCAAGAATACAAAGAAAGATCATCCTATCAAACTCCATCAAATAAAAGAAACTATGGGGCAAAATAAAAGGGAAAGGTATCCATCAAAGATGTCCTAAAACGTATTTTCAAGCAACGCATAAAGTGTATCAAGCAAATAATTTAATTCCACACACACTTTCAGATTCAATTCATCATTGCTCATCTTCCAAGTTTGAGTCAAAGGTTCCAAACTGTCAACTAATCCATCTCTTATCCCTAAACACACTCCATCCATGCCACCACACATAATATCCAATTCTTACATTGACCGTGTATTGGCAACAACCCTTCATCATAAGGATTCAAAAGGCAATCTATTGCGATGTATGCACAGAGACAGAGTTAACTCTGGTATCGACGAAGCATATCAAGAATCCCAAAAGTTGCATTCAAGTGCACGTATCTTAGCAAAGCAGCTCCTTCAAGCAAGATATCAATGGCACATTATGACAGGGGCATCTACATCAGCAACACCTTGTGATTCAGCATGAGCTTAAAATCTTTCGGAAAAAATACAAAAAATAAAATAAAATATGAAAATCCAAAAAAATTAGAAAAAATGATTGAAAATAGTAAAGATAAAAATCGTCCTCTAGTGAAAACCGCATGGGCGGCGCTTTGGGCAAGACCATGACGAAAACCTGGCAAACAGGCGTCATGGGTAGAATCGAGCATCTACGTGCGCCAGTTCTATTGAAAGCATCTCATCCCATCCGTAATAAATTGAGCATTCCATCCATCTTATCCATAATAAATCCATCCATCCATAAGCCATTTATCCAATCCATTTTCATCCGTCTGCATCCATTATCCAAGTTATCTTGATCTTGATAAAATTTTGGGGCACACCTTACACTTGTTTACGATGAACATCTTGACATGGGCCGTTTTCATTAAATCCTATCCTATGCAGCATTATCTGAGCCATGAAGCATTATCCAAATGAGCATTCGTTATCCGAACACCTTATCTTATCGCAAGATAATCCATATCCATCCATCCATACACTTATCTGAGCATCCATCCATTGCATTCCATACGTTGCTAGACATTGGGGGCAGATATGTACATCTTGCTTCGAGAATAAATCTTGATCTATATCCTTCACCTTATGTGGCGATCCAAACATTGGAAAACATGAAATAAAATTGGTCAAAGCAGTTGTGATCTAAAATCCAAATCATTATCCCATGGCATATTTTGACGAGAACATGTTCCTTATCAAGCTTCATCTTTCATCGAACATCAATCGATATCAATCGCACCTAAGCTGCACTTCAAACATCACATCAAATCATTCGAACATCTTTTGTTCTAAACCAAGCTTCATCAAACATGATCAATCAAATCCAATCAAAAAATCATCATCTTGGGATATCCTTCCCGATCATTGTGTTGCTTAACACTATCCTTGCATTTTTATGCATCCTTAACAATGTTATCCTCATCAATCTTGATCAATCCAATGCTTGCATTGTTGTGTATCCTCAACAATGTTATCATCATCATCAATCCATCGACTTGATCATTCAACCTTAGCTTGGTTTTCAACAAAATTCTCAAACAGAGCACTGATATCATCATACACATCCATATCCAAATCGTCAAAATCATGTCAAAATCCAAAAACATTCAAAAAACACCAAAATCCAAAAACATTCGAAAAAACATCAAAATCCAAAAACATTGAAAAAATTGAAAATCAAAACATTGGAAAACCTCAAAAATACCAAAATAAAATTTCAAAATATTCCAAAATGTCAAAAATATCCAAATATTTGAAAAAATCCATCCGCTTCATCTCGCTTGCAATCTTTAATAATCAATATCCATAATAACTGACACATCTTCATCCCAACGCAAAACAAAACAATCATAGTTTGAAACCAAGCTTCAATCGTAAAATCAAAATCAAAGCAACAAATCTTTAAAACAAAATCAAAGTCTCGATCATTTTTAGACATGTCAATCAACTTTATATCAACAGCCTATCAATCAACTTATCAAACTATCATCATCCTTTACAATGCATGTCCTAGGATATATCGTTCCGACAATGGGCATCATTTTGGATATCACTTTGGATTCTTATCCTATCAAAACAAATCCCTTTGGCTGAAGGTATGAAGAACATTGACTTGTTTGTGTACTTGATCTTTTATTTTGATCTATCTTATTGCACTCATTCCAAGGACCTCTCGATGATATACTCTAACTAAGGATTTCAGGAGAGATAGGAATGGGGCAACGATCATTATCTTTGTCCGGGTCAGGTTTGTTGGATGCCTCTTCTAATATAACTTGGCTTAATAATACTTGTTTGTTAGGGTAATTTCTAGCAAGGTTTCCGTGATGTCAAGTGTGAACAAGAATACTCCTATCTATTTGTCGAAGCCAGTTCATCACACTAAGCACAACGCCATCCTCGTCCTTCATAATTCCTTTGATGCATCGCGGGCTTAGGCTGTTATCAAACATAAAGTAAGTGACCTTTGAAAATCCCAATCCTTGATAAGCAAATCATCATCATTTATCATCATCATCATTTATCATCATCAATACTTATCATCATCATCATCTATCATCATCTCTAATAAAGTCTCGACCAATCATGGACTTGTGGGATCCTCTTGTCATATCTGATTTCCACGCTAACATCATGCATCCATCATGCATCCATCATGCATCCATCCTGCATCTACAAACTATCAGCATACCACATATCATCCATATCATACATCATAGGAAACATTGATCATTTCACATGCATTGCATAATCATCATCATAATATAGATCTGTTAGTCTTTCATAAATCATCCATTGCATAATCACAGCATATCACATCATTCACATCATCAATCTCATCCATCTCATATCATAGCATCATTTAAGTTGTTTAGGATAATATAGATTTGTTATTCTAAGCATCTTAAAATCATCTCATTTGCATCGTCGTCCATAACCACCCATTTTGAACTCTATCGTAGATCGACTCAAATTGAATCTTTTCACGATCTCAAGGGCAATGTACCGTTGTAATTTTCTCAATAAGCATCCAAAAAATCGAAAATTTTAAATTTTGATAGCGGCAAGTTTATTCTTTGAACCAATGCAACAAGTACATTGCTTCAAAGAGGGCAAAATGTAGACACGCAAAATTAGCATTATGCATTTGATCAAAATCACACTCATCCATTCATCAGGGTAAATTCATCAACTTAAATCAAATAAATCAAACTTGATCCTATCATCATCTCTTTGATTAAATAAATCAATCATTTATTTAATTAAATCTCATATCATCATTCATCTCCCTTTGATTTGATTTAAATCCCTAAATCAAGTCAAAGTGGTCAAATCAGCCTAATCATACTCCTAGCTAATTAATCATGATCTAATGCTAATCTCACCCACTTGCATTCTCTAGATTTGGCCACTTGCACATGAAATTGCATTTAATTGATTTATCAAAATCTTTATTTTCAACTTGGCATAAAGGAAGAATATTCTCCAAGTTTGAATTTCCCCCCAAGTGGACATGTACACCCAATGAGCATTTATAAGGCCTTACATGCCTCTTACATGTCCCCTTCCAAAGTCAAACTCAACATTTATTGGAAAATTCAAATTCAAATTCTCCCTCTCATGGGCACTCTTCCCAAATCTTGCACAACCATTGGCCTATCATCACTTGACAAGTGGCCTTATCTTATTGGCTTGATCTTTGTCCCACATTGGTCCATTTTCAACACTCTTAGCATTTGAAAATCTATAAAATAGAGGCTTCATCTCTTATCAAATCCTTCACCATCTCTCCACAATCTCTTGCAAGGTCACTCTCTTCATTTGAGATTTGATCTTGTCTACTTAGCATCTCCATATCAATAGCAATTTCATCATCTTAAGCTTATCAATCAAGGATTGGGAAAGGGTCACTAGCACATGTGACACCAATCCACTATGGGATAGGTTTAATGTCATGTTTTTATATGCTTTTATTTGGTTTCCCTTGTTTCATTTATGACATGATTAACATGGTTTATTATTCCATAGGGATGTTGAAATGTTGCTTTATTTTAAACTAACATTTTGTAGATTTTAGCATCCACAGTTACAAATGATGGAGTAGTTGATTCCAAAGTTGTATGGAACATGCAAAATCCCAATGTACCTCAAAACAAACTCCAAGGGGCACAAACGAGCTATGCTCCCAACAATGTACAAAATAATCAACTCACCTATCCCTAAAATAATCAAGTGAATAACCAACGAACAAATCATGGAGGACAACAAAGAAAATATGACCAACCAAGGAGGAAATTTACTCAGTTAGGAGAAACACTTGAGACAATCATGCGCAAATTAGTTTAAAAAAACCTCATCAAAGTCAACGAGTGTCTAAACTATGAAGAGATAAGTTTTAAAACACCATGGTACAATGAGAAGGACTTATGTGAGTTCCACAAGATCTAGGAACATACGACAAATAACTACATGAGACTTAAAAATATAATACAAGACTTAATCAAAAAAGGAGAAGTTGATATTGAACATCATCTTGGAAACAAAGACCTCCAAATATACACGAATCCAATTCCCATCCATGGTAAGAAAAATGACAAAGGGAAAGAACAAGACTATCACAATGCCAACTACACCTATGGTGACACCATCTTAGGTACCCTCTCCCAAGCAAATGACACTAGGGTCAATGTGTTAACTATACAAGGAAGGGACCCCGAATGTAATGTAACTACCTGTCAATGGAAAGTCATAATACAAGGAGACCCACCTAAACCCACGACTAAGTCATCCAATGACTATAGTATTGTGAAACAACTAAAGAAGACTCCCAATTTGATCTCCATCCTAAAAATATTGAGATTATCACCTTCGCATAAGGAAATAATAGAGAAAGCTTTGGAAGCATCAGTCCCTAATGACCTCAATCTTGATCAGTTTCAAGCCATGGTTGGAAAAATCATGACCAATCATCATTTAGAATTTTTCGAGAAAGACCTTCCATAGAAGTCGTTCCACAACCAAGCCCTCTATATAGAGGTTGGCGTCCAAAAACATATGGTCAAAAGAGTATTGATAGGTAACGGTGCAGGTTTAAACATTTGTACCTTGAAATTTGTTAAACAGCTGGGGTATTTTGATGATGTAATTAAAAAAGTAAAAAGCATCACTATAAGGGATTGTGATGACCTAGGAAGAAATTTAGAAGGGACAATTAGGCTACCTGTACAGATAGGACCAGCAACAACAAAAACAACATGTAAAGTACTGAACCTTGACCTACCATATAACCTTCTTCTAGGACTCCCATGGATTCATGCACTACAAGTGGTTCCTTCAACATTCCACTAGTGTCTAAAATTTCCTCACGAAGGAAAGGAAGTTACATTATATGTTGATCCTGAACCCTTCCACTACTATGCAAAATTGGAGGAGAAATACAACATTATACCTAGTAATGATATATCATTTCACTCCTTCTCATATGTTGAGCCATCAACACTACCATCAACCTTAGTTAAACCCCCATCAAGGGAGAAACCAAAATCTGATTCCAAGATTCAAGTACTTGACAAAGGTAATGAGAACTATCATTTCAATCAAGCCTTTTACATTGGAATGCTTCCCCCAACACCAAGAGTTTATGGAGGGCCGAAGGAGATCAAACATGTTCAAACAGTAAAAATGGTGGCCAAACCCACGATCTTTACCAAGTGGGGAGATATAAAGGATGATGAAATATTCAAAGAGGACCTTTCATCAATGATCTACAAAGAAGATAAAAAAGAACCAGAACAAATACAACCCCTTCTCATTGATCCTAGCAGTAAAGGGTATTAGTTAGCTAAACAAATGGGATACACTAGAAAAGGTGGCCTTGGGCGACACAAAAAATGAATATGTGAGCCTATTATAGTGGAACAAAGAAAGGAGAACATGGGACTAGGTTATGGTTCGATAAACGTGGTTATTCCAAACACTGGACATACCTCTTTTAAGAAAGAAGCTCCTCCTATTTTCGTCAAGACATTAGATATCTACCATCTTATATACAATGATTTAACCATTGAGGACTTATTTGAAAGCTTTAACATAATTATATTCCCTATCTGAACTAGCAAACCTACATTTAAAGACTGTTATGAAATAGTATCTAACGAGTATGAATGGGATTCTCCTTCCTTTGTCACCTCTAGCGAAAATGGCCTAGACACCCAATGGGAGAACAATACCAGAGCTATATTGACCATTTTGACTTCTATAAGCTTTGTAGATAACAATGACAGTCTACCCCTTGGTTACCCATAGTTAATAGATTGAGACCAATAACACCATACACCTATTTTGGATCAATTCCAAAATGATGAAGCTATTGCAGAGTTTATGAGGCTTCGAACCAATATACCATTAGGAGATCGTAAAGTAGGGTTTTTCATGGAACTCGAACATCAAGCATATTTCAAAGGGGGGATTGTGTCCTCTAGTCATAAAATTGAAAAAGACAATGTAAAAATCAACATGAGACCCCCTAGGGAAAACCATGATGTGGCTCTATCAGATCCTAAAAAGAGAAAAATAAAGGATGAATCTAAGGGTGAAAACCTCCCTGAGGCACTTGAATATGGAGGATTCAATCTCCCTATTTCTAAATATCAAGAGAAGTCAACACTCCTAGTTGAAGAACCAGAACCTATAAATGTTGGCACAACGAAAAAACCCAAGATCACATACCATGCAGCGTTACTTGATCCTGAAGAGAAAGTGAACTTCTTAGCATTCATTAACAAAAGGAAGATAAACTTCGCATGGACATATGTATACATGCCAGGGCTAGATACAACATTGGCCATACATTTCCTAGTCGTATTTCTTGGAGCTAAACCCATCAAGGAGAAGCTATGAAAGATGCATCCCCAGATAACACTTTTGGTAAAGGTAGAATTGAAGAAACTGCTAGATGTAGGCTTCATTAGATCAAATGATTATCCAAAATGGATATTGAACCTAGTACCAGTATCAAGTCCACTGGGGGCATAAGAATTTACACAGATTTTCAAGATCTAATCAAAGCTTTCCAAAAGATGACTTCCTTCTTCCAAGCATTGATATGATTGTAGATCTAACAACAGGGCATGGAATTTTGTCACTGATGGATGAATTTTTAGGATATAATCAGATAAAGATATCGCTTGATGATCAACATAAAACAATCTTCATGTGTGCATGGGGGACCTTCTGTTGGAATGTCATGCCATTTGGCCTAAAGAATACAAGAGCGACCTATCAATGAGCAATGAATACAATCTTTCATGATAATGCTCCATACAACTATGGAAGATTATGTGGATGACGTACTAGAAAAGTCCATCAAAAAAGAAGACCATCTAACCAACCTTGCAAAAGTGTTTGGTAGGCTCAAATAGTATAAATTGAGACTCAATCCAAGAAAGTGTGTATTCAGAGTAACATATGGTAAACTACTAGGATACATAGTATCAAGGAGAGGCATCAAAGTAAATCCTACGAATGTAAAGGCTATACAGGAGATGCCCCCTCCAAAGACATTAAATTAGCTTAGAAGTTTACAAGGGAAACTACAGTCCATCAAGTGATTCATCACAAATTGGCAGACAAGTGTCACCCCTTTACCCATATCCTACACAAAGACATCACATTCAAATGGGATGGCAGATGTGATCAAGCATTCCAAAAGTTAAGGAGTATCTACTCACTCCTCCAGTACTAATGCCCCCTATTCTAGATAAAGAAATGATACTCTATGTGTCTACAACACAAGAAACATTAGGAGCTCTCTTAGCACAGCTAGATGATAATAAAAAGGAAAGAGCAGTCTACTACATTAGCTGAACATTGGTGGGCTACATATTGAACTATTTGTCCATAGAAAGAGCGTGTATTTTTGTCGCCTTTGCAACACAAAATTGAGACACTATCTCTTGAACAGACAAGTAAAGCTAATCTCAAAAGTAGATCCACTAAAGAACCTATTGGTGAAAGTAGCTTTAATAGGCATGATTTCTAAATGGGTGATGATATTGAGCAAGTTTGACATAGAGTATGTAGACAGGAGAGCCATAAAAGGACATATCATAGCAGATCAACTAGTAGAAGCACCAATGGAAGATCACCAACCTCTCATAATAGACTTTCCAAATGAAAGCATATTGCTAACAGAACAAACAAGCCAGTGGACCTTGTATTTTGACGGCTCCCACACTCAACACAACTTAGAAGCGGGTATATTATTTCTCACACCACAAGGAGATAGTATACCTAAGGCTTATAGAATTTATTTACCATGTGAAAATAACATCTCAAAGTATGAAGCATTAATCATAGGACTGAAAATGGCAATCAAATGGAGGATAAAAGAACTGCAAGTTTATAGAGATTCTCAACTAGTAATCAGGCAAGTAAACGATGAATATCAAACAAAAGATGACAAGTTCATGCCATATAAAAGGATGGTGGACAATTTCAAGCAATATTTTATCACTATCACCTTTGAAAAGGTTCACCAGATCAACAATAGAGCAGTCGATGCTATGGAAATGATAGGTTCGCTTCTTGATATCCCACTAAACATTTCTAAGTATGAATTCCTTGTGGAGTAACTGTTCGTACCAATGTTCAATATCCCATAATCAAAACTAGTGTGTGTTGTTGTTGGTCCTAACTCACCATGGTACCATGATATATTTGACTATATCCAACATGGTATCATACCCCCTCATCTTACAACCACCCAAAAGAAAACATTTTTCCCATAGGACTTCCCAATTCATAGTCCTAGGAGACACCTTATATCATCAAAGTTTAGAGGGTAATTTACTCTGACGTCTTGATGTAGAATAAGCACAAACCACCCTACAAGAGGTACATGAAGGTATTTGTGGGTCCCACTCTAGTGGACCTAGCCTAGCACAAAAGTTACTAAGAACATGATACTATTGGCCCTCTATGGAGCGAGAAGCTATTTCCTACACTAGAAAATGTTGCCAATGTCAATAGCACAGTGACCTCATTCACACACCAACACAAGAGCTAAGACCTATCACAACACCATGGCCTTTTTTCATAGTGGGGATTAGACTTAGTAGGTAAGATCTCTCCCCTTCATCAAATGGACATAAGTTAATTATTATTGCAATTAAATACTTCATGAAGTGGATAGAAGCAAATTCCATTAACCTACATCACCGGTAAACAAATATCCAAGTTTGCCTTGAATTATCTGATATGCCGATATGGAATTCCCCAAACCATCATAATGAACAATGGGACCCCGTTCAAAAACCAAGATGTTAAAGAGTTTTATTCCAAGTTCTCTATCCAACATAGATTCTCCATGCCCTACTACCCCCAAGGAAATGGTTAGGTTGAAGTGTCTAACAAAACCATCCCGAAGATACTAAAAGAGATTATTAATGATGTCGGTCGTGATTAGCATCTACAACTAAACCTATCCTTATGGGCTTACCGAACCAATGTTCGTACACCTATAGGTGCCACACCATTTTCCTTGGTCTACAGATCTAAAGTTTTCTTACCTATCAAATTCGAAATCACCTCACTACGAATATCACTAAAAGGCATGGTCAACAATGAAGAGTATTGGGTGTCCAGATTAAATGAGTTGGAACTCCTAAATGAAAGGAATTTGAGCACGTTAAACCATCTTCAGGTTTATCATAATCAGCTAAAAAAAAGCTACAATAAAAGGATCAAAAATAGAAAATTTTAGATTGGTGACTTGGTACTCAAAGAGAATCTGAAGGTCCAACTGAATCAAGATGGAAAAGGTAAGTTTGAACCCAACTGGTTAGTTCTATTCATCATCACATCAAGCTATGGTTGTGGAGCCTATTAGTTGGCTACTCTTGAAGGGGAACCCTTAGTTGAACCATTGAACACTAGCCACCTTAAGAAGTTATATACTTGAAACATGTCAGAATACCCTAGGAAAAAGGGTAAAAATCCCAAAAAAAAAAAGTTAGATATAAAAGCAAAAAAATCAAAAAGCAAGAAAAATAGTAAAGAAAAATAAAACATTCTTTAAGTGAAAACCACTTTGTGGCACTTTTAGAACAAGTACCATACTGAAAACCTTACAAATAGGCGCTACAGTTGAATAAGACTTACACCGTTATCTATCAACACTATCTGAAGCATCCACCCATTCATCCCATAATAAAAAGTGTGTCCAACTATGGCTTGATGACTGATTAAGTATTGAACCTTGCTACACCATCAACATTCATCTCCCTTAGAGAAGGTAGTCTTGTCTCAAATTGGGGGAAACTTCCCAAAACTAGTAGCGAATTGGATCCTTGTATATCCCATTAGGGTTGAAAACTATCAAAATAAAAAAACATCCATAAAACAAACAAAAATTGAAACAAAGTAAAAAAATAAAAATCCCAATAACATGTTATGCTTTGAGTCACAACTGTAAAACTACGTGGTCTCTACATGTACAACATAGGAAAGGCTTATCAACCCCTGAGGCCTTAGGTCAGTCCCCTTAGGTTTCTATCATGCTTTCGTTCAAATTAGTCAAAAATTAAAAAAAATTTAAAAAAACATTTAAAAAATAGAAAATATCATAAACATGTTCTTATCAAACCAAGCAAACTACGAGCCTCTGCATGTACAATGTAGGCAAGACTTATCTTTGATGATCCCATGAGTCCCTAGGTTAGTCCCCTGAAAACAACAAAAAACAACATCATATGAACCCATAAAATAAAAAAGGTCATACCTCCATCATCACCAACCGCAATAAACTTGTCATCCATAATAAACAAATCATCACACTCACCCTTTGACAACGCAAAAAACAAACAAAACAAACATCAAAATAAAAAATTCTAAAGTAAAGATCGAAACAATTAGACAAATATCAAGTGAAAACAAGGCCAAAGTGTTAACTACCTATCTATTGACAATTCACAAACAACATCTTGAGATATGCCTTAATGGATCTGCTCCTACAATTTAGACATCATCAACAATGGATAACAACCTGAAACCTCAAAATAGATATGGCAAGTGATATTGCAACGTTGTTTATCTTTTTATAGTCTTATCTTTTTGTTTTATCATAATACCATATTCTCAAGATCTCTCGAGGATGTCCATAAGGATTTAGAGAAGAAGGAATTGTGGTATTAATTGTCGATTTTTGTTAGTTATGTTTGTATGATGTTCTTGTAATACTACCACGGTGAAAACTTGTTGCATTTGGTGTATGAATTTTTTTTTGAGACAAGTCATGTAGTAGTTACAAGTTAGGCATTTCATACCTCTCTATGTAACTGGTCCAAATTTTTTTAACACAACTCCACCATATATCCTAACAATTTTTTTTTGCTCTAGGAACGAAAACTTCATATAGTGTCTGATAGTAGGTGGCCTCCCTCATATACTAATCTCGCTATACTTTGAGAGCACCATGCTCTGGCTGGAGGGTATCCCTCTCAGCTGTAATGACCTACACTTATGCCTCAACAACAATATAGTGCCTAGTCTCAGTATCCCACTACTACCTAAAGCCATCTCGCTCTTGCCTCGCAATGTCTCTCTCCACAGTTAGAGTAACAACCTCATCGCTTCACAAGGGCAGTCATCATAACTCTATGAAATCTAACCATGGGCATGTAACATATGTGCCGCAACCCCACATCATCTAGGATATCTAACTCCAACTCATGAAAACTAGTGAGCAAATCAAACAACACATGCAACCATCACTCCCTCAACATAAGCAATTTGAGAATCGCCTGCAACCATTCAACCCATGATGTTAAGAATTTTCTACAAAAATGTGAAATGAACCTCAAATTGTAAACAAACTGACTCAAAATTCTATGCAAAGCAAAAGCATTCACTTTTTATGAAAAGTGGTGACTTTATTGTCAAAAGCATTAAAAACAATCAAAAGCGGTCACTGTATTGTCAACTGTGGTTCAATATTGCATTATTTAATTAATTCACTTTTTCGTCATTTTTGACCAACTAAATAAATTTCATTTATTTAATAAAGTCCTAATCTAACTTTATTCTTCCTAATTAATTAAATAAATATCAATTATTTAATTATGTCACTAATTCACCCTATTCCCCTAAGTCAATTAAATTATTACCACTTAATAGTTTAATTAAATCACTTTCCCTTAAACTTGAATAATTTTTTTAATTATTCAAAACATCATTCAAAAAGATCAAAAATAGATAAATACAACTTTGTTTGCAAAATTCAAACATGACTTGCACATTCAACTCAAAAGGATTAATTAATTAAATAAATTAATAAATTATCCTCACCCACTTTCATGATTGGGAAAATTACGATCGTCGATTGCTCACTCTAATTGGTTGACTAATTCATCTATTTATGATTGATTCGTCTATTCTTCAATCCCACAAAAGGATCAACATGATTTCTTCAATTCCACTGAACACTCAAATTGATTTCTTCATTCGCACCGATTACGTAATCAAAATCCACTGATTCTTCCTATCTAATTCCTCTCAATGGTTTTGAATCATTGATCAAGATATTCTACTACACGATTTGAATCGTTCATTTCAAAACACAAAATATATATAACAATCATCTTCTTCCTCAAAAACGATAAGAGAATGGACATCTTTTACACAACGAAGCAATATTGAAATCTTAATCAATTTCTTGAGAACTTTAACATACGCCTTCGATCAACATTGCACAACTTTGAAGCTTTTGCAACTCACAAATGGAGGCTTCACATCAATACAACAACAATCCAACATCTTTGCAAATACAATTTGACATGGGATGGGCAACTTTATGTTTTATTGAATTCATTATTCTTGCTTTTTAATTGCTTTCTTGAATTCAATATTTTAATATCGTTCATTTTGTGAGTAATGGGTATGAATCTTAATCCTTGTTTTGAATTAGATTTAGTTTAATTTGTTTAACATTGATGATCTAAACGCTATCTCGATTTCCCTCTTACACAAGAGTTATATAGGATAGATATTAATGATCTATAACAAGGCAACCTAATATTTATATATATAGAGATAAATAAATTATACTATTTTAAGTTAATATATATTATCTTGCAACATTTTTTTGATAAAGGGGATAACCCCATAATATACTAATAAGAAGAAGTACATATGTCCATAACAATAGAAAGATACATATCAAACATCAAAATGTTGAAATGAGTATTAGAACAAAAACTATTTTTAGTCATATACATTAGCAACCATCATAATACTAAACTGAGGATTGTAACAATAGACTCCTGGAAGAAGATATACAAAACATAAATTAGGGCATAGACAACTATTTGAAAAGAAAAAAGATAAACCATAAGTACATACTAAGAATTAGAAGTAAGATAATTACAGTATTTAGAACTGAGACTCTCATTACATATAAGGTTGATGGCCTTAAGAATCTTATCATTCTAAATAAGCATTGGAGGTGAATGCTTGAGCACAACTCCTAAAGCTTTAAACAAAAATTTGATGTTTTCAAGCATATGTTCTTCAATTTGATCTACATGTGAAGATATGACATTCTTGAATGTAAGTGGGTAGTCATTCTTGGGACTCGCCACCATTTCGTTGTAAATACATTTAATATCTAGAGATGATTGAATCATTTTTTTGGAAAATACCTCCAACCAGAGCATTACTATCAAAAGAGACATATTGAGACAAATAAATATGTAACTAGTCATTGAAGATGATATTCTCATGAATATATTTCTTGCACATGATTCTCAAAGCGAATGACATTATTATCTTGCAACATTTATACCACCCATATATCTATATAGATCATTACCACAAATTAATTTATAATCTTGTTATATCTAATCGGTCTTGATGAGAGCCATTAACATTTCATTTTATACCTTTTTCATATTCCTTCATACCCACTTTCATATTCCATTTCCATATCATTTTACCACTTTTATGTTGCATATGATTAAATATACATAAGTTGTATTTAATATAGTTTTGGGATAAAATATGGAAATTAATTATTAGATTGTCTTTACTAAAAAGCGTTGTTATCTTTGGAAAATATATCTTGTGGCATACATGCTAGAAAGTTATTTCCAATGCCTCCTCATTGGAACTGTTGTTGCTGCTACAAGATCTTTGTATACATTATGCTAAGATGACATGGACGTTGTGCTACTCACTTTGATGTTGCTTAATACTCAATGTTGATGCAAAAAGAGTTGCTACAACACACATGCCACTAGTTGAGACAACTCAACCACCAACTATACACCACCATATTTCCTCTCCACATTATTGGATCTGATGTACTGATAATAGTCTCCTATAGCTGCGGGGATCCTTTGCAAAGATTATTGTGGTTATTTTATATTATTTTGTTTTGATATCAGTAAAGCATGATTAGTATATTGTTAGGAAATTAGTTTAGTATGTTAAGAAAGATTGGCCACAAGCCATACAAATCTTTCTTAACTCATCGATTTACCTCAACCTCTGAATTGTAAATTACAAACTTATTTTTGTTTATGCATCAAAACTATATAAGCAATCATATGTAATATAGACAAAGGAGGAAAATATATTTGGTATCATTATCGAGAAACATTTTGAAGTCTTTTTTAGAAATTTCATAAGCTTCATTCTCTTCTCCTCTTGCTCTCTTTCATCCTGATGATGGATCATGGAGTGTGATCTGAAATGTAGATGCAAAAATCTTCGAACACAATTGAATCCAGAAGCAATACATTTTTTTTTTAGCTTCATATTCATCGGTTGAATAGGAGGTAGGGAACCCACTCTTCAACCGCTAATTGAATGTAAATATTTTATTTTCTACAAGGTATGTTTTTGTGGGTTTTGATTTCAATTGATTACGTTTTGCTTGTTATTGTCACAACACAATTGTGTAATTACCTATTTACTATTACTGTGCTAGGGTAAATATTGTATGTGTGAGTGTACTTTGAATTTTGATTGAGAATATATGTGCTTGCACTTTGTTACCAATGAATTATGAATGAATGTTATTTCATTTAATGTTATGTGATGGAATGCATATATGTGAAATGGATGGTTATTGAATTATATATTCTAACTATAGAGAAACATTATGTGAAATCATATTTTGTTGAACAGTTGACTACCATGGGAATGTGTTAGTTGGATGTAGGTATATATTCAATCCTCCAGGTGGAGGGGAAGTATCACTCAAGAGAAGAACTTGGTTAGGTAACCAGTAAGGTAACCTAATTGAGCTTACACACACAGTAGAATGGTTGAGTCTAGTTATTGTGTTGGGAATTGGTAAGTCATCCTTAGTATCATGTGTTTGCATTAGTAAGGGTCTTGATTACTGTTGAATGCATTCTTGGATGATGTTTATCTGTTTGGAGCTTATGAGTTCTTCCTTATATTACTATGCTTGACTTGAAGAGGTGAACACACATGGAATATATGTATATGTATGCATATACATGTCGACGGTAGACCATACACATGAAGGAATATGTACATGAGAATACATGGGTAGACATACCTATGCACGCTTATGAACGGGTTTCTTATGAGCATGGTGTTATCAAACAAACAATGCAACATGTATGTGTATAAGTATAAATGCATCGCACCTATGTTCCCATCAATAAGGTAGTAATTGTGCACGTGCTTGATTGTGCAAGCGAATGTATATATATACATAAATATATGTATATATAAACATATATACATATGCATACATGTGTTGATACACACATATGTATGACAAATGGAAATGTCCATATGGATATATCAACATATGTATACACACGTATACATGTACATAGAGGAATATATATATATATATACAGTCGATATTATTATTATTATTACTATATGAATATTAACTTGATTTGAATATCAAATGTATACGTATTTGATTATCATGGAATATATATATATATATATATGATAGCATTAAGGCTACTCATTGATATATATATGCACATTTTATATATATACAAATATATATTTATATATACATGATAATTAATAGAGGTCGATATAAAGTATAACCCTTGATCGATACCATAGCATGATGCATTGCTGTTTATTAGATAGCACATTACTTTATATTGGAATGATTATTATCCAAATGATATTAGGCGATGGAAATAATTAAGCCGACTGTGTAAAGTGTTTTCACATTATATGGGAATAGCAACAACATGAAATGTGCTAAGTCAAAGCAAGATTGGAATGCTATAAAAGGGGAGTCAAGTCATCTTTTCCCTGGCAACAAAATAAGCTATGACCAAGTCAACCTTACTTGTGTGTAGTTTGCAAATAGAAGACTATTTCAATGAGTTAAACCATGCCAAAGAGATAGGGAAGTTGGCTACAACATGACGCCAATATATGAAAACTCTATATTTTGTAGAATTCTATTTTGGTTACAAGTCAAATGTCATAATTTGGGAATGTGCACATTTGAATCAGTCTTTAGCTGCTGTCAATTTAAAGGGTTGATCTATAGTACATTATGCTGAGTTTACATTCAAATTTTTGCCACATTTTAGCTGTATGAAATGAGTTGACTTGCATGAATAAAGGTGTCAATTGGCATGCCTTTTCTACAGGCTGCAATGTCTTAAATTTTTGTATAAATAGAGAGGCTAGTTTTCTCATTTGGGACACACTTTTTGCACAAATGTATTCTGCTGCAAATATTCTGAGAACTGCATTTTGTGAGAGTTTAAAGCTACTTTGTGAGAGTATAATGTTATCTTGGGTAAGAGGCTATAGTGAAGAATTGTTGTGAGTTGATATAGTGGAGCTAGTAAGTTGTTGTTGGAAGCCCGTGCATCAAGTCAGTTAATTGGATCAAGCATATTATAGGCATGAGGATCTAGTTTTCTCTTAATTGTCTTTACTTATGAAAGAATGAGTTTTGTATGCTTTGTTTGGACTGCTTGAGAATACTTGCATTAGGGAATTATAGCATTTGCTTTGGAAAGGAAAAGGAAGTTGTTGTATGCTTTTCTATGAAATTTATTGTATTTACTCCATAATAGGATGGATTGTTTGTCATAAGTATACTAGATATGATTAAACAAGGATAACTTATGGATTATCCATTGTTAAGTTATTTGACTGAATTAGATAGCTTGTAAGTTACTTCTAGGATTTGTTTATCCATTGAAGGGAGGGTAACTTGTATTATGATTTGTAGGTAGAAATACCATTAAGTCACGAGAAAAGGGAATAGGTTGTCCCTAGGGTGAAAGAATACCAATTGAAGGAAAAACCTATGCATAGATTATAATGGCCTTAAGTCAAATCGAGCTTGAATAGTGTATGTGAGTAGGATGACTATCACTCGAAGTATTGGGTGAGAACACTTTGGCCAAAGTAGTGTGATTGCCTTTAGCTCCACTGTCAATTCACCGTGATCCATTTATATGCATGCTAGTCCTAGATTGTTGGTTAACAAGTTCTAGTCATGTAGGACACAACACTAAGCTCATATTGGTTGTCGTTACGAGGTTACTCCACCAATCTCTTCGTCGAAGGGTAGGGCCATCTATTGAATGATAGATGTGCAAGGGACCACATATGAGTCTGTGGTTGACAAAAAAGTGCTTGAGTGATGCTTCTCCTCCTCAGTAGGTGACAAAAGACCAAGATCTGAAAGGAGGTTCTTGGACCATCTATATCTATTGCTTTGAAGCTTCAGTTGAGTTATGTATGTAATATGTACACATTCTTTGGAATATTGTAATTTGTGGATTATTTTATTGAAATACAATCAATGTTGATTATTGTTATGACATTCATGTTCATTTTTTCTCAATTAAAAGAAATAATTTTTTTGTGGTAATGGTTTAATTACATAGTTTATTTACTTGTGAGTGAAAACTTAGGAAATTTTATTAGTGATCAAATGGCATGTTACAGTTATTTTTTTGCGATTGATATGTGTGAAAGGTGTTAATAAATTAAGTGTATTTCTCATTTGAGTCTTATTTTTGTACTACATAATTAATTGCTATGATTTTTGTGATTGGTATTTATTGATTAAGTTTTTGTCTCATAATTTATTGCCATAATTTTTGCATAGTTCCTGTTGTAGTTCCTATCACAAACACTATTGTTGTTCCTGTCGTAGAAATACTGCAAAACCAGTTACAGTTTTTGTAGCAATCCCTGTCACAAGCAAAACAAAATAATTAATCTAATTTTCAAACTAAGTAATTGATTGAGTTTAGGAATGCATTTTCATCCCCACTTACCTCACAACTTGCAACCCTTGTGCATATAGCCACAACATATTTCACAATTTTATGCCCCCAAATTGACACTTAGACCAAGCTGAATGTTATTATTAAACATTAAATATTTATCATTCTTTACCCCAACTTTGGCCTATCAAGTATTTATATATAATATTAGGTTTCCTTGTTACATATTGTTTATATCCATCCTATATTACTATATTATATTGCATAAATATTTCCTTATCATATATATTTACTATATAGACAAATATTTATTCCTCATACATATATTTATAGGTCATATTATATAGTAACATTCGTTGTCAACATGTATAATAATTTTTATTATGCATATCTACACATAGAATACTAATTTTATTCTTTCATATCAATATCTTCTTCTTACATATTTTCATATATGCCTTATTACTTATATTTATTGTGTTCTCATTCACTTTTTATTTTTTATATAGATTATTATTTCATATCATATCCATTTCTTATTTCTTTATTTTATACATACACATTATATTCTATATTATATATATTACTCAACATTTGTTATTATTTTTCCTTCTCCCTCCTTTTTATCCCTTATTTTTTGTCATCCTATCACCTCTCAAAACCCACCTCCTTTTAACTATCAAGTTTATAATCCAAAATCATAAGTATCCTCATTTTGATAATGGATCACTAAGCATCATCTATAATGTTTTTTGTCATCCTATCACCTCTCAAAACCTACCTCCTTTTAACTATCAAGTTTATAATCCAAAATCATAAGTATCCTCATTTTGATAATGGATCACTAAGCATCATCTATAATGTTGATGCAAAAATATATATATTTTAATTTAAAAGCACCATTTCATGAACATCAAGGACTATGGAAACTCATGCCTATTTGAATTTAAAAGCACCATTTCATGAACATCAAGGACTATGGAAACTCATGCCTATCATTAAAGTATAACAAAACCACTTTTAGTTTGCAAAAAAGTGTAAAAGAGGTAGAATTCTTAGTTATGGTAGTAATTTTTTTATGTATGATGAATTTGTTCATAATAATTTTCCTAATATAATATTGTTTTTAATATAATTCAATTGTATTGAGATTTAATTGTGAGATATTTTTATAGAATTTGAAGTAGTGGGCTCCACGAAAATAGGAACTATCTACTTAGTGTCTAGAGGAAGCCTTGATAATTAGAATATATATAGATGCTTACTTGTAGAGCTAATTTCTTAATCAAATAAATTAACTATGTTCTTTGTTCACTTATCTGACTATGTTGATATTGGAGGTTTCTTAGTTTCTATCTTTATGATTTGTCAACATCATGCATAATATCATAAATTCCTACGATTTGTAAAATTTGATTCTCCATATTATCAATTTGAAGTTTTTGTTGCATGGTGTTCTATGACCAATTCATATGGAATTAATCAAGTTTTGATACATCATTAACTTAATTCTCTAAGTTTTAAACGTATTTGTCTAACTCCCTTTTGCACCATTTTTTATTCAACCTAGCTTTTATGCTTCATTGTCCTTGACTACTTGATATTTTAGTTTTTTCTTCTCTTGTTCCTAATTATCAATTTATTTTAATAATTTTTGTACTACTCCTAGTTGTGTTGTTATGGCTACTAAAGAATCATTTTGGAGTTATATTTTATTTTTTGTATGATTTTAACCACCTTCTCCATACTTTCCTTTGAAGTGACATATTTTAACAACCTTATCCACGCCTCACTAAGTTATACCATCTGTAACAAAGAGATCTAAGTAGAATCCACCTATGGTCTTATAGGGGTGTTGAGAAATATCTTTGGATTCATATTCACTATTGGAGTTTTTTTTCCTCTTTCCGTAAACTCTTATACCTTGCTTATGGTATCATTGATTGATTATCTCCCTAGGTGACTAGTTATTTAGTACCATATTTTTGTCTATTTTTTTTTTGGATACCATCTTTAATCTCAATGTCAAGAACTTATGTTTATGGTGGTGCTCTTGGATGTACCACCTAGTAATCTCTCCCATGTTGTGGCTATCTCTCTAATTAAATTTATTCTTCTACAGTTGTTTGCTAAGGTGTATTATGTAATGGAGATGGCAAAAGAATAATATCCTTGGGTTGATCCTATGATTGTCTAGTTTAAAGGCTTATATCATAGGCATGTTAGATACTAGTAATATTTCTCCATATAATCTTTATTTCATCTTTTCAATTTGCAGGTTATAGTCAATTTATCTACTTCATGTTTGGTTCTCAATTCCTAATCTTGAAGAGATTGAACTTGAATTATTTTTTATGAGAGGTTCAATTGAGAAGCTACTTTTACCTATTAGAATCCCACTATGCAAGCATAAAATTTGTAGATTCTTCTTTATTTTCCCATGTATTATAGTGAATTTATGTTATCTCACCTTCTATAACTAATCTAAGATAGTATAAGTGGGTATTCCCTTTGTCATTTTTTTCTAATTTTACCTTGTGTTTCCACCTATGTGTTCATAATGATTCAAAGTATGCAAAAGGTCCAAAATTTTCTAAATTTGGAGTTATATGGATCATTTCCGTAATTTTGATAAGTTATTGGAGTTTTAGAATTTTAGATTTATCCATACTAGTAGGAATTTCCAACCATCTCTTCTTACTCAGGTGTCCTTATCAAGTTATTAGACTTCATCCTATTGGTATATCTTTCCACCTAGTCTTGACAATCCAATCCTTAACCTTATAAATTTTTTCTAGTATGTTTGTTAGGCTATTAACTTCCCCTTACTCGTATACCATATATTCGAGCCTTAAAATACTTATCCTTTGTATTAAGTTCCTTTTGGTGCCAAAGTATTCAGCATCAATTAACTAGTGTATCATATCATTTTCTCCCCCAAACTCTAAAGTCCCAACCATTTTCCTTGAATTATGTTGTACATTAGAGTTTCAAAATTGTACTTCCCTAGTTACCATTTTCTTTGCATCCTTGAGTTTCAATCTCAAAAATTCCTCACTCAACACTTAATTTTTCCAAAAAATTCATACTTTTGGACTTACTTATCCCACTATTCATTTTCCTCATTCTCATTGACTTGTTCGAGTTTTCTTGCCAAAGTACCTTTCATATGTCATTGTCAACCTCGATCTCTCAATCCCTTGCTGATAAAAACTTTCCTCCTTTCAAACCAAATCTTTGGGATATCCCTTACCCAATTACCTCATTTGGATTTATCCTCACTCCTTGGCTCTTGACTCAATATTTTTACTAAGTACTATATTGGAGTTAGAGTTGTAGTCTTCCCTCTATGAAAGTACTTGTTTCCTATCATGTGTGACTCCCAAAACCCATCAAATCCTTTATTCATTTTTTTAGAGTTAGAAATTTTCCCATCCCTTTGCCTCAGTATTCTTTCTAGTAATTCTCCAAAACTCTATCACTCAATAACTTGCCTTATAATTCCTATTGACGTTAGAAAGATGTGAGCTTCCCTTCAAATTGGTACTAGGTATGAGTCATCTCCAAACCCTAATCCTCAACATTTTTATACTCATTTATCTCATCAAGGATATTTGTTAAAACTTCCCTCCATAAACATGAATTCCCAATGCCCTTTGATTCCTCAATATTCTAACTTCTTGACTAGCATGAGTTTTGAGGTATTCCTAACCCCAAACCACTGATGGTCCAAAAATTCTATAATTTTTCCCATACTATCCCACATTCTCCCCTATACATCTAGAAGGAAATTTATGATCATATTTTATGCATTACTTTCTAGAAAAATATTTTTCCCACCCAAAAAACATTTTTCATCATTTGGGTACATTTTTCCAATGATAGAGGAGAAAACAACACATGACACCATTGATGAGTTGATATGGCCCTACACCCACTAGACCAAATCTGATGGAACCTAAAAATAATTTTCTTATCTGGGTCGGTACAAATTTAAAAGAGAAAACAATGTAGTGTTCATGCCCTAATTTATTTTAGCAATTGAGAGTACAAAACCTGACATTCACATCATTTCTTAGGACCATTTTCCAGTGAGTTTAACACATTTTCCACCCCATTTACATAGATCTTGAGGACATTAATGACTAGCATGATGGTAAATCATATGACATTGATTTTTCATGCGTGTATATGCGTTTTGATGTCTTGAGTGGATAATTTTAGTGCACAAGTTTTAGATTTTATGATGTTGATGGCTGGTTCTTCCTTGTGAATGTGGTGAGACCACATCTTCTTTTCTCATGGCCATGTGTCCTAATTGTAGATCTATTTATTGGTCTACATTTTATTTATAATGGGTTGGTCTATGTTAATTTTCTTAAGCAATATCATATGGTTGATCTATAAACTATTTTTTATACTAGTGTATATGAATGCAACCAATTATATATTTTTGTAAAATATCTATTATGGTTAACTATAGTGTAGAAAAATGTATCCCTTTTACATTTTCACACTTGTTTGGGCCCTCTTAGTTAATTTGGACTTAATTGTGCCTTATTTTAGTGTTGTTAAGTGCACCCCTTTACACTTTCACACTTATTTAGGTCTCCCTTAATTAATTGAGCTTAATTATTCCTTAATTTTCCCTTTAATTCATTTACCAAGCCTATTTTATTACATTTTCCAAAGAGGAAACCCGACATTTATTAATGCCTTAATATAACACTTATTATTGAGCAATGTGTGTCCTAGGTTTAGGGACATAGGACCCATTCACCCTTGGGCGAATGGGTCCTCCCTTAGACCTAGGACCTAATTTAAATTATTGTTTTGGCAGAATTTTATTGTTTTTAAATCTATATTTCAATGTCAACTTCTAATATTTGAATTTCGGGAAATTAAGGATACATACCTATAAATATAAGGTTATTTCACTAAGTTTCATCTAAGCAATCTAAGATTTTTATGAGAAATTTTAGGAGCAAGTTTATGAGATTTCAAGAGCACTTTGGAGAACTTAAAAGGTATTCAATAGGAGATTTATCATATTTTTATTGCAACATTCAAGATCCAATTGTCATGTCAAAGTATTCTTGCATCATGCATGTTTTTGGAGCTAATATGATGATGTAGGTTTCATGATCCATTCAAGCATTCAAAGTCATTATTTCAAGAAAGATTCAAGGTTCAAGACCCACATCCATTGAAGCCATTTCATGTAAGTGGTAGATTTGCATTCAAAGGTTTATTCAAGGGTTTGTTGAGTGGTAACATAGCTTTGTTCATTCTTCATTCCCTCTTTCATGCTTCATTTCATTTCAAGGTTTAATTACCAAAATGGGGTTTAACCAAGGAAAACCCCCATTCACAAAAAACAAAACATTTTCCCTCTTGATTTGTGATTGTAAATCTAGGTGGAAGAAATCTTGAAGACCTTTTTGAAAATAAAATTTGGAGAGCTTGTCAAAGTCGCAAAAGTTGTCAAAGTTGCTATCTTCTCATGGAAACTCACTTATAGAAATTATTTCTGACCTTTTCAAACCTAAAACTTGGGAAAATTAGAAGACTCAGATCTATAACAAAGGCTCCCACAAGTTGCAGAAAAACCCTCACTCAGGACCCATTCACCCCTAGGTGGATGAGTCTCAGATCAGCTTCAGAAACTAACTTTTGGTGACTGGTACACATGCTTTTTCCCTTCTCCGATCTACATTCTATTTTTTGGTTCTATCAGAATTGAGCTTAATCTTGTTGTTCCAAGTGTTAGATTGCAATTTGGTGTTGATTTACTATTTTTAGTGTTTCTCCCCGAAGTGTTGTTTGACCAGGACCCCCATCCTGACAGAAAAAGGAAATATGAAGATTCACATCTTGAGTTGACTCACCTAAGGGTTGTAAGTCAATTCTTTATGTGGATCTCATTTCCTAATGAAATAGAGGAAGATAGGTGCATCATAACCCTATTCCCTTTCATTTCTATTGATGCAAACCTGTTTTTCTTCATTCCACTAGAACTATTTTAGAAAATCAATATAAGGAATTACTTCTATTTTATTTTTGCATTTTATCATGATAATTATTTAAAATTTTGATGAGATTCAAGGAATCTTTAAGCTCACATTTTCTATTCTTTATATGTTTGTTTGTATTAGTTTTCATTTAAGAGGTGTCATATTTTTTTTCCTTTGTGCAATGATATACCAAGTAAAATTATTTTAGGGCCAATATGTGGAGCATTTAAATTAATGATGTATTATTAAGTAGAGGTACATCATTAAGATAGACTAGTATTTGATAATTTAAGCTCTACAAGATAGATCCAAGTATATTAAAACTATATTAAAGTTAGGGTTTAAATTTGAATTTATGTTGTAGAAGTAGGCACCAGTCTAATAGTTGAAGGTTGGCCATACATAATCCATAAATGAAAAAAATATTTAATGAATAAAACCTTTTTTAGATACCTTAACATTAATGGTACAAAGGGATTATATGAATTTTTCATCTTTCAAGAACCTTTTCCTTGTATATATGAATAATCTATCTGCTAATATTATGTTAGATACCTTTTTCATATTTGTAATCCAATGAATGCTAATAGGTCTACCCTTGGTCTTGTAGAGCCTAAAGTGTAGGTTAGATCTAATTATCTCTTTATCATTTTTCCATCCTCTTAGCGGTTTTGATAATAAGAATTCACAATCATTTAGAAATTACTAAAATCAAGTTGGAGAACCAACACTACCATCACTTGAACTTTGAGAAAAATGTTAATCTTGCAAGATTTTTTTCTCGATGTAGTCATTTGGTTCTATAGGATAGTCCTAAATTATATTAGAAAACCTTCAATAATTTTCTTTAATTATTATTGGTTGGAATAAAGGAAACCCATCATTTGTTGAGCTATAATTTTTTTTTTTGGTGTATTGGAAAAATGGTATGCTTTTATAACTTATAGTTGTTTCCTTATTATGGAAAGAGATTGGATTAATTTATGGGCATCTAGAATGCTGTCTTGGGGTTTCTCTTTTCCTTCTATATTCTTTGTTACTCTTTTCTATGGTAGATCCATTATAAGGGTGTTTTTGGTTTCTTCCTCTTATTTTGATGTGCTAGTTTATTGCACTAATCCCTTGTGTGTGTTTTCCTTTTTCCACTATGGCTTGTCACATTGTTTATTTTTTCTTTTACTATTCTAAACTTATTTTTAGTGAGATTTATATGGTTTCTACCATGGGTGTTATTTGTGGCATAGAAATAGATTATATTTGAATATATATATATATATATATATATATATATATATATATATATTCTTCTCTTTATTTCCTTACTTTTCATATTATGTAGGTTCCTTATGTAGGTTCCTTTTGTGATTCTTCTTGAACCATTTATTTCTTTTTATTCCTTTATTTCTATATTTTCCTTTTGTGATGGAATTTTCATTAGCTAATTTTAATTTCTATTAGGGTAAGTGCATCGAAATGGTCGCACTTTTGTGGCCAAACTAACAAATAACGCGTTCGCGTTATAACGCGTTCGCGTTATTTTTTTCTTTGTAAATTTGCTTTGGTTTTGCCTTGGAATACCAACCCAAAGGCTTGGAGGGCATTCCCAAAGACCAGAGACGTGTTTTTTCCAAATTCAACAAATTTTCACATAATCGGGTTCGTGCTCACCATCAAGATTGCATCTGGTTCAATATCAAGAAAATCGAACACATGGGTAATGTTAGGTTCTTTATTAGCTTTCCAACAATGTAATTTTTTCACTTTCTAACAATGTTAAGCCTTTCATCCATAATTTCTTTTGTTTGTATGTTGTTTTCTTCAAAAGCGATGTTTGGTATTTTTTGCTATAAATTAACCGTTCATCAAAATTTGAAATAAATTACATTTTTAGAAACTAGACTCCATTCTACAATTTAAAAAAAAATTTAAAAAAATCTATTAGTTTCAAAAAATTTAGGGGAGCACGGCCAAAATTCTGCTTTTAGGAAGTTTACTTAGAAAATTAATAAAAAATCAAATATTCATTAAAAAATTATCAAAAATATCCAGTCCTTACTACATACCGTTATCTAACTTCTGACCAGAGCGATTTTAAAAATACTACAAAAAAGTCCACCGTGCTCGGGTCACACAAGAGTTGTTATGTTATGTTTTTCTGACAGAAACAACAGCAATTTGTGTGTGTCCCTCTTTTGAACCCCTTAATCTCAACCATTTTCAAAATAAATTAGTAGTTTAGAAAGTAGACTCGGAGCACTACGGTCCTTGTTTTTGTTCCATCTAAAAATTTTGAGTGTAGCTATCCTCAATTTCACGTCCAAGGTCAGTATTTCCTGATTTAAAAAAGTGGCCACTTAAGCCCCATTTTTGGGAACCATCTTGGTGCACTTACCCATTATATGATTTACTATCTCATTCCTTTAATCTATTCCCTATTGTTCTATTACCTCACTAATGTGTGGCGGATGAGAATCCTTATTTTCCTAAATTTTTTACAAAATTTTATTGTTCTTATCAAAATTCTCATATGATTCCTTCTTCACATTCTTTTCAATATGCTCCCCTCATGTACTAAATCTCTTTATAATAGATTTTTACAAATGTGTCATGAGAGTTATGTTGTATTTATAATACTTGTTTGTGTGATTCATATGGTGGTGGTAGAACCAAAAAGGTTTGAGGTTTTACTAATTATAGGTAGATATATTTATTTTCCACCATGAATACAATATCATTCTCCAATTTATTTTCCACTTGATAACCTTATCTTTCTCTTTGGGGTCTTTGTCATAATAGTGGTTTACAATTCCGAGAGGAATGAATTTTATGAAATCACATATTTTTAGAAAATATAATGATTTAAGCCTTTAAAAGTTCCATTTTAAGGATTCCAATTGAAGAGGGTTTGATCAAATCACCTTAGATCAAACCCCTTGGATAGAACCTTGTTAGTTTTAAACCATACCTATAAATGCATCTCCTTTACACCTATCAAAATGCTGATAAAAAATCACTTTTGATTTAGATTTTGGGGGATCAAATGAATTCATTTAAAATTTATTTCAAATGATTATGGTATTCCTCAGAACAAGCTATCCAATGAATATAATTTTAATATGTTTTGGTTTTGTTATGTATTTGTTTTTAAGTTTTATTAAACATAGGTTTTTCATCGAAAATGAATTTCTTTGTTCTTCACATGTGGAAAAATAGAAGATTATCAAAAAAATTTAAAATATGAGTGCACCAGATATTGAAGTCCTTGATCCAAAAAATAAAAATAAATTTTGACATATACAAAAAATTTACGCGTTATACATCGCATGTGTCTGAATTGTAATTTGTTTGACTTTGAAACTTGATTAAGGAAAAAATATTCAATAAAAACTATCTAACCAAGTGGAAGCACTAGATATCAGAGTTACAAATCTAAATTTGAAAGAATTAGAATTTTATCCTTCATGGAAAAAGTTATCGTTATATTATACTTTTAAAAATGTTGTTTTAAAAAAATCTATTTTCGTGGGAGATGGAAAAAGAAGTGCAATTTGATTCCAAAAATTTTGAAAAAATATTTTTAGAATCTACAGACAAAATTTGATGAGACTCTAGTTTGCACCATCTTCAAATTCCTCACAGTTTAAGCTATAGGTGCGAATGTGAATATTTAGTTAAAAATAATAATTTCGTCCGGTTTGGCCAAAAATTGTAAACCACTATTATGGGATCACCCTTTGTTGTATTTTGGTTTAGAATTTGAAAAATAAAGAAATGGATCCATACCCAAAAACTATATCATTAGGGAATTTATCCATGTTGTCTTTAATCGGGATGGCCACTAATGTGTCTTTCCTCCGTATGTATTTCCTAATTCTTGGTAATTAACTCATAAAGTAAAGAGGTAAGTAAAGGATGAGTGAATTGTGCCTAAAATTATGGGAATTATTCTTCATTTTCTCTAAATTCTCCATCAAAATATTTTTTGTTTGCTACCATATTATAGGCAAGCATACTTGTAGATTTAATGATTAATTAAATTTTATATAAAAACCTTCGTGAATTCACCACAAATAAGCATAATATTCTAGGTATTTTGTTCTTATTGAAAATCAAATTTTACAATGGACAACAATATTTTATGTTTGTAACAATCTCATTTGCAATTAGTGACTAACTTTTTATATTTTTAATTAAATTTTATTGTTATTCAATATCTAAATTTCCTATCAATATACAATTATTAAACAAAGTGTTGAAATGGAGCAAGTATAAAAATTAAAAATAACTCCTAATAAACTAGGAAAATTAGGGCCCAAATTTTTATATACAATAGTGTGATATCTATCCATCTTAAATAATTAAAGTTTCTAGCTTGAAGTGATTTTGTTTTAAGATTTGGTAGAAAATGTCAAATATGGGTGAATTGGATATTTCTAAATAACCTAAAAATACCCAAATTTGGGGATAGAAATAAAAAAATAAAAATCCAAATGGTGACATATAGCCAGTAAAAATTCCTTGCCCTTAGGTATTGTGAATACATGTGTTTGGTGTAGAATATTCTCTACCATTGTAAAATATTTTGTAGCTGATGCAATTTGTGGGATACCTTACATCGAGGTAGCAAATTTTTATTCATAGTCAATCATCAACTCTTGTTCCTCTTAGTACCATTGTGAATTTGTTTTCCACCTTCTTTGGTTTCTATCATTTATCCTAGAGTCTTGTTTCCACCTTAATTATATCCTTGGTGATGAGAAATGTGTTGGGAATTAAGGTGTTCAATCATCAAATGTTGTTCCTCTTAGTACCATTGTGAAATTTTTTTCCACCTTCTTTAGTTTCTATCCTTTATCCTAGAGTCTTGTTTCCACCTTAATTATATCCTTGGTGATGATAAATGTGTTGGGAATTAAAGTGTCTCAACCTTGATGATTCGTAAGTTTTTTTTAATTTAATATTTTCCCAAATTTATTTATTATTTAATAGTGTGGTCCACCAAAATTGGATGTAGGAACTTGAGGTGGCAATATATACCATGTGTTGGTACTTTGTTGATGTTGTAAGAGGTTATTTAAAATGCCTAAACTTAACAAATTTGGAGTGCCCCTCTTTTATGAGATTTATGATAGCCTATGATAGATTCTTATGATGTGCAAGAGCCAATAATAGAGGGAGTTATTGGGAATATTGAACAACACTATGATGTATTTCATAAGCATAATTTGAGGATATTGTGAATTAAAAATCTAGAGCACTATAATTGAGGATTTTATGATAAAATTTGATAGTAAGGAATTTATTATTTTATGATGGATTTGATTCCCCATGATTTAAGCATTAGATTTTTCCACCCAATTTGAGTGCCACATTTGATAGTGATTTTAGCTCATTGTTTTGGGTTTTATGCATCTATTTCATGTATTTAAATATTCCATAAATTGGTGCTTTGTCATGCCCTAATTTTTCACTCAGAACAAGAACACAACCTACAATTTATTTTTTTTGAAATGCCACGTAAGATACCATAATTTTTTTTTTTAAATACATTAATTAAGTTATTTATCTCTCAAGTGCTTATGGTGTAACAATAACCCATACTTTTCATGGTATCCACATAAGTAATATCATTCATCTACGAGGGTTGGACTGATATTAAATGTATGACGACTAGGATTGGCATTTTCGTGCATATAATTTAATATCATTATTAGATCTAATATTATAGTGAGTTCCACTTATAAATCTTTTCAATGTTGCCTCTACCATTTATCCTTGCATTCAAATACTTAAATGTGTGAAAAGGGAGTTTAATAAAAGTTTAGATTTCATATTTATTTTCGATTCCATTTTAATCCCTCTAGGGAATGGCTTGTTGAGGTGATTGGTCTCAACCCTCTATTCTATCCCAGATATACATATTCTCTTTATGTGCTAAATTCTATAGCTCCAAGCACAGCCAAAAGTATTTTTATTATTTTTATATAGCACTAACTCATCTTATAAAATTAATGTTGGTGTGAACACCTCTCACAAGTACATACATAAACACTTGATTGGTAGCTTCAAACATCTTTGTCATTATGACCATAATTTTATGAAGTATACTCACTTTTCATATTGACATTGTTGCACAATAATTTTAGCATTAATGAATATTTATATTAAGAATAATAAGTCTATTATTAATCAATCAACTAGACTGAAAGTAATATGTTACTAGTTGTTCATCTTTTAACATAATAAAGGAGTATTATTGTTTAAAATTGCATTATACATTAACCATGGTGTTGCTTACATTCAATCACTAATTTAACAGTAATACTCGATCCCAAATTAAACATTATTACTATTGTTGATACTTATTCAATGCTTAGTAACATTATTATTTATTTATCAATTCATAGGTTATTATTAAGGATATATTATCTACTCATTAATTTACTCACCAATCAATCATATCCGAATGATTATAAATAAAGGAATAGAGGAAAAATAAAATAAAATAAATGATAATTACATTGTTATTAAATCCACCATCTAACCATTAAAATATTTTTAATTATCACCCCAAATATAAATATTTATGGTGATAAAATTATTATTGTTCAATCTCATCAATATCAATGTTTAAACCTTAATAATAATAATATTGTTGTTTAAACGATGTTTATGAAATATTTAAAAAAACAATAATCTAACCCACACCATTGTTGGATTTTATTGATAATGTTTTTACTTAAATTCCACTAATTAAATCAATTAATAAAAACTTCTAATTTAACTTGAAAAAAAATCAATTAACATAAATTTCTAATTTAGCTTGATTTGTTTTTTTGTTTAAATCTTAAAATTTTAAGAAAGATAAAGTTTATTTTTAAAAGTCTCCTAAAATGACTTTAAGTGGTCCCTATTTACCTTGTCCTCCACCAAAGTAAAACTAGCAATTGCACCTTGGTGTGCAATGGGTACGCCGAAGAGGTATGAAAGGTCAATTAGATAAAATTTTGGTGTATCATTTGCAGACATATGTGTAGTACATGAGGTCAATTGGTAGGTCATTTTGCAAATGATGTTTATATAACAAAGGTCTCAATGGAGAAGTGATAGCTTCAAATCAATTATCATTCACTTACAAGGATTAAAAAATGATTGGAAAAAGCCTCTAAATGATGAATATAATTAGGCTCCATTATCAAGATGTTCATGTTATATTTGTAATAGGGAGAGAGGAGAGATAGAGAGAGACATATATGGATATAAAGAGGGATATATAGAGGGGGGAAGAGCAAGAGAGATAGAGAGATAGGGGATAGAGATAGAGAGGAAGATAAAGATGGATATGGAGATGGAGATAGAAAAGGAGAGGGATATGGAGAAAAGTAAAGGGATTGATAGAGAGAGAGAGAGAGGGATAGATTGAGATGGAAGATATAAATATTTAGAGGGAGAGTGAGGGAGAGTATGAGAGTGGAAGATATAGAAAGATAAAGATAGAGATAGGAAATGATATATAGATAGAGGTAGATAGAGGGAGAGATATAGGGGTAGAGAGAGATGAAGAGATAATGAGATAGAGATAGAGCAAGAGATAGATAGAGAGGGGAGTGAGAGGAAGATTGAGAGAGAGAGAGATGGATATATTAATATTTATTATTCAATAAATATATATTTTAAATATAATTTTTCATTAGACAAAATTATATATTTTGTAATAGTAAATTTATTTATATGAGTTTAGTTTATTTTTTCTCTATCCACCTCTCTATATCTTATCTATATCTCCCTCTTCATTTTTTGTCTTTCTCTCTCTATATCTTATCTCTATCTCCCTCTCTTTTATGTCTTTCTTTATAATTTTGTCTCTATTTCAAACGTCATGCTACCTTGAGCATAACTCCCCAAGGACACATTCCATTCTTGGATATTTGGCATGAAACAAGTAATCAAAAGTTAGTTTTTCTTTTCTCTATCTCTCTTTCCCTTTCTATCTCTTATATTTTTATCTCTCTTGCATTAACTCTCTTTTGTCTATTCCTTTCTCTTTCAATATTTATCTCCATCTATATCTCTATTCCTCTTTATCTCTCTACCTCTATATTTCTTTGTCTCAATCTCTTTATTTTTTTCTATCTACATCTTTATCTCTTCTATTATAATCATACTTGTAAACTATAATCATATTTGTAAACTATTTGTAATATCATTATTTTCCTCTAGTAAATGTAGAGTACAACTTACAAGTAGCTTAGTATATATTTGAGAATTGTATGCATATTTATCTTGCATATTTGAGAATTCTTTGCATCATAACCTACTAAATATATTTGTTGTTTTAGGGAATACTTCTTGTATAATTGTTGCACACTACTTAAACATTATTAAATATAATTATTGAACAACTAATAACAATTTTATACCTCATCCACTTTAAACATATATATTTTTAAACCAAAATTATAAATTTGCTTAAAACATATTATGAATAAAAAGAGATTAATCGAAGGATTTTTTGAGTTGGGTTATAACTAATGAGTGAGAGAGGGAGATCGACCTTAATATGAGAAATCAAGTTAGTAGAATGAGGATGAAAAGGACGTATAATTTGCAGACTTTATCATATTTCTCCCTGCTCAGGCGTGGCGGATCCCTTGATTGCACAACATGATTTTACCCTTCACCACATTAGGGTCAAGGCTGCTAGCAAGGCAATTCCTTGAGCTACTAATGGTTGATGCATAGACCAGAGGAAGATGTATCTCTTGAATTCTATCTCTACCCTTGTAAGTAGAAGTTCCCTTGTGTATATCTCTTTATTTGACTATGTAGAAAGGAGCATGATCAACTGAATAATATGTCAAATGAATTTGATCATATGAAATGATGTGTCTTCATATTCCACAACCTTTGTACCAGCAACCTGTGCATATATATATATATATATATAAATTCTAATATCATGAATTCCATTTCCTACCTTCTAAATCAAATAATTACCAACAATAGCAAAAGGGCATAATCGTAGCATTCTAGATAATAGAAGCATTATGAGTGGTTTAACTAGACATAAAATCCATTGAAGAATAGTTTTGGGAGCAATATACTTCTAATATAAAATTTGATACAATAGTCCCCTAATTGTTACAACCTTCCAAGTGCTCTTAACATTAAGAGCCACTCCAAAAAGATGAATATTTTTAAGACCCCTTCTCTCATCCTTAGGCTTAGCTAAAGACATCCAATTAGCAAGAGGAATCCATTGTTTTTATAAATAAATAAAATGCAAACGATTATTTGTCTTAATTAAGTTTGTGTAGACATATTGGTTGAAATAGAACAATGTGCATGTAACTTATAAAAACATGGAAAAACTTTAATGGAAATAGTATACAAAAAAATGGAACTTCAAATTATGTGATATGAAAATGTAGAATTAGGATATATATACAATGCTGAAAATACAATGTTTTTATGGAATGTTTAGTTGCCATTATAAGAATGTATGCAATTGAATACAATGGTTATAGATATATTTTATATTGTGTGCAATTTTGTCACACTTTCACTTTGAACTCCAATGTATTTGTAATAAACAATAGATCTATTTAGTATTTGAATAACAATAATATAAAACACAATGTTGAAGTTGAAATTCAATACAAATTATTAGTTACCTTTGGTAGAGTAGTTTGTAGGTGTTTGACAATGAGAACATAGTGTAGGTGTAGAGGAAGAGGGGGAAGGAGAGGGAGAGGGTGAGAGATTTAGAGATATAAGAAGATATAGAGAGGGGGGAGGGAAAGATATATAGAGAGATGGAAAAACATAGAGAAGTAGAGAGATGAATAGAGATGGAGAGAGGGAGAGCTAGAGATTTATTGGAAGAGAGAGAGGGAGAGAGATATCTAGAGGAGGATTAGTAGAGGAGGGAGAGAGGGAAAATGGGGAGAGAGGGAGAGATATAGATAGAGGGTGATATAGAGAGATGGAGAAGGATAGAGATAGAGATAGAGAGTTTGGTAGAAAGATAGATAAATAGAGAGAAAAAAAGAGATAGAGATATAGAGTAGGAGAGATGGAGGGAGTGATGGAGTGAATGAGAGAGTGATTAATAGATAAAGAGGGAGAGAGGGAGTGATATAGATAGAGGGAGATATAGAGAGATGGAGAGGGAAATGATAGGGAGATGAAGATACAAATAGAGATAGGGAGGGAGAAACATGGAGTGTCTGTGTATATGAGTGAGAGAGAGATATGGAGAGAGACATAGAGGGAGATAGATATGTATATATAGATAGAGAAGGAGGGAGCAAGGAGAGAAATTAAGAGAGGAGAGAGGATAAGTAGAGAGACATAGAAAGAGTGAGTGATGGGGAGAGAGGGAGAGAGTGAGAGAGATAGATAGGGATAGAAAGAGGGAGAGATAAAAATACATAGAGAGAAAGACAGAAGGAGAGAGGAAGAGGGAGAGGGAGAAATAAAGATAGAAAGAGGGAGACAATGAGAGAGGGCGAGATGGAGAGATAGAAAGATAAAGATATAGCAAGTGATATACAAAGAAAGGTAGATAGGGATATATAGAGGGGGAAAGAGTGAGATAAAGGGGGTGATAGAAACAAGTAATAGAGAGAAGAGAGATAGATACAAAAGGAAGATATGGAGAGATAGAGAGGGAGAAACAAGGAATTTGTGTGTGTGTGTGAGGGATATGGAAATAGAGATATAAATAGATAGAGAGGGATGGATGGAGAGAGAGGGAGAGAAATAGAGAGAGGATAGAGAGGAAGATAGAGATAGAGATGGAAAGAAAGAGAGATAGAAAGATAGAGATAGGAAGTTATATATAGGTAGAGAACGAGATCTCTATATATAGATAGAGAGGTAGAGAAATGTGAAGAGAAAAAGAGAGCTCGTTATATTTCTGTCTCCCTTGCTATCTCTATGTTTCTCATTATCTCACAATTTGACTCTTCCTTTATATATCTATCTTTCCCTCACTCTCTTTTGCTCTATAACTTTCAATTTAGATTGTTATTAATATTAAATTGTTAATATATAATGTAAATTATATAATATATATTAAAATCAATTATTTATATATTATATGTGTTATAGTATAATAAATATTAAAATAAATTAAATTTTAAAAGATTTAGAACTTTAAAAATATAATTTACTATTAATTTATTATATATTTTATAATCATTATTAAAATCATAAAAAATATATAATAAATAAAGTATATTAAAATAAATTATTTATATGTTAAAATGAATTATTTATAATATATACAGTACAATATTATAATTATTAAAACAATTAAAAATTAAAAATTAAAAGAGTATAATACATGAATTACAGTTGGCATTTCATCGTATTTATTGATTTGTAAATCATCCTAGGGCGCTGGTAGCCCTTTAGTCTTTGATTCATGCCACGTATATTACCAGAGTCTACGTGTTGTGTAGATAACTCTTGCAGGACAAAAATGCTTCCAATAGGTGACACCAGGGAGGATTTCAGGGGAGATAAGTAGAGCGTCTGAACAGGTGAAATGATAAAGACTGCAATAAGGAGATGATGGAGTAGAGTCTCAAGGCGGGCGCTTGGGCTTTGGACAAAAAAGACTCTCACAACGTCAACTATATCGCATAGCCTTTTCCGACAGAGATTTAACGAAAGGGGAGTAACAGAGGTGAGACAGATCTAATGTGTGCATGAAGCCTCGCAGAGATGAGCTGGAGACGGGAAGTCTATGGTGGAAGAGCTTCTTTCTCCCGTGATTCAGCCGGCTAGGAAAAGGTTCGTCTGTTTGAGAAGATAAAGATACACAACTTTTCCTAAAAATCCATTTTCTGCATATCATGTATTCATTGCATTCCATGAAATAGCCTCTCTTTGAGGCATTCTATCAAACAGTTCACGTGCCTTTTCTATGCTTCCACATTTTGCACACATGTTTATGAGAGCATATCCAACTATAATATTTGGAAGAAATCCTCCTAGCCTTCCATGATGCTTTGATAGATGTCTTTATTGGCATAGGCAGAGAGGATACTAGCGAAAGTTGTGGAATATGGATTTACACCTGCCAATTGCATTTGCTTGAAAGTTTCTAAAGCCTTTTCAACAAATCCATTTTTTACATATCCTGCAAGTATTACCGTCCATGAGATGACATCATTTTCAGTATTCTGTAACAGTTCAAGTGCCTTGTTAATGCTTCCACTTTTTTAAAACTATGAGGATGTCCATACCCTATTGCAAAGCTCCCATTTCGGCACGGGCAGGGAAGATACTACTGGCAAAGGTTGTGGAATTTGGCTTTACACCTACCAATTTCATTTGCTTGAAAGTTTCTAAAGCCTTCTCAACAAATCCATTTTGCACATATCCTGCAATCATTGCAGTCCATGAGATGAGATCTTTTTCAGGTATTATGTCAAACAGTTCACGCGCCTGGTTAATGCTTGTAGTTTTTGCATGCATGTCTACTAGGGCAGTTGCTACTATAATATCTGACGAAGTTCCTCTATCCTTTATGCTTTGATGGATGTACATACTATTCCAAAGCTCCAATTTTGGCATTATCAAGGAGGATGCTAGCAAAGGTTGCGGAATTTGGCTTTAAACCTGACAATTGCTTTTGCTTGGAAATTTCAAAAGCCTTTTCAACAAATCCACTTTGTGCATATCTTACAAGCATTGCAGTCGATGAGACCACATCTCTTTGAGGCATCTTCTCAAAAACTTCACGTGCCTTGTTTATGTTGATAATTGAATCACTCGTTTTATTTGCGAGTTTGTTTTGGAGAAGGAATCACAACTTTTCTCAAGTGAAGGATAAGGAGATCGGTATAATCAAAGATAAGTTGTTGTTGCTGTATGTAAATTCCTTGACGTGAAGGGGCGCAAAAACCTTGTTGAGGATCATTGTTTTAGATTGTTGTTTGGCGAGGGAGATGGTTGTACAAAGCTTCCATTCAAAGAGGATCAGGAGAAACAAGATTAGTTGTTCAAAAGCCACCATCTGAGATAGACAGTTATTTGCAAGAGGCGTCAGTTATCAAGAGTGTGGAAGCAAGAGGACGAGGTACTACGAGTGAGAGAAAATGGTGGGACCAAAGTGCAACAGCTTTCCCCCGACAAAAGAAATAGTGTCTTATCATTGACATTACGTAGCCTCAACATTAATGAGTCTGTAGGTAACCACAAACTTGTCATAAAATGTATGAACGTGTGTGATCAGTTTAATCATCTCCCAGGTCTATTCAACTATTGATTTGAATATTTAGCTTGGTCATGTTCATATTGGATACGCCTTCGACGTAAAGTAAATTAGAAAGTTAGGTGAGTTTAATTAATATAACAACAAATTAGTTGTTAATAGATGTGCACCAAATCTTGGCCATTAGATTGTTTTAATTTGAACCTTTGGATCTTAGGGCAACTTCATGTTGCCCTAAATCATAAAGATGATCTTTTAAGCCCTCTTCTTTTCATTTTTCACTTTATTTTTCGTGGAGGTTTTGAAAGGAGGAGATGATGAGAGGATAGCCTCAACAGAGTCGCTTACTACAAGTTGCATTTGATTGTTCCTTGATTTCTCATTTCTTTCATTTCTCCATCATTTCTTTCATGTATATGAGTTTTCTATTTCTTTCATTTGAGATGTTTATTTATTTTGTAGGTATGGAAGTTTTACAGTCTCTACAAAAAAAAAAAGCATATATGAACACCCATTTACGCTGTTTCAACAGAAATATATATACACTGTGTATTCAATTAGTGAACTCGCATATTTACCCATGTATCTTTTTACATGCTGGATTTTAAACAGCAATAAAATACAAATTTATTTGAATTATAAATCCTTATTTTTTTGCATAAAATATTGAAAAAAATAGGGGAGGCGGCCTATGGGTTGTCATGCCCCTTGGCAGAGATTGCAACACCCCACAACGCCCATGCCCCTCTGAGGGGGGGAGGCTGCATCCTCCCCATCCCCCAACCACCATGGCTGGGGTTTGGGGAGGGCTGTAGCCTCTCGCCCCCCAACCCCAAATATTTTTGTTTTAAATTTTTTTTATGTATAATATATTTTAAATGAATAATATAATTTTCTGTTTATTATTTAATGCATAAAATACATTTCTTTTATCTAAAATATCAATTATTTAATCTTTATATATATAATTTTATATTATATTATTAATAAAGCATATACTTGTTATGTAGAGTGAATATTTATATATATATATATTGTATATATATAAGAGACATTTTATTTCAGGAAAAAATTAAATCTAAGGAAGATATAATCTTGATACATGGACATTTCAATCCTCTTCATTTATGTAGATATCAAAAGTGAAACCATATTTAATCATGTTGATTTACCATGGTTTTCAAGTCCTCTATGGTTTTATTTTGGAGTAGTAAATATAGTTAGTAATATGTTTTATTTAGGATAAAATAGAAAGTGTATTTTGTACATTTTCTTATCATAGAAAAAGAATAAAACAACTACAACAGATTCAAGAAAACAAAATTTTCTTGTTTCAAACACACAGGCCACGAAATCAGTTACTCAAGTCAAGAAGTTATCTCTCTCATTTTCCAACAACTACTAATCTTACATCCTTTATATTATCAGTTCATTACTCATTAATATAGCTCAACTTTTGTAAACATATTAAAATACTATTCTAAAAGCAACTTGAAGCTTCATAAAAAAAACATTAAACCAGTTGCAACTCATCTATCACTCATTTGAAGAAATGGATAATATCAAGCCAATGGAGGGGTTACAAGCTCACCACCCAACCTTCTTGGCATCATCAAGCCATTTCTAGGCTCTACCCAACCCCCGAGCAAGGAGAGATCACCAAACCCATAGTTAAAGTGCAATAATCTAACTTCAAACATAAGGATACAAGCTCATCACAAGTTGCATAAAATATCATACCATCAAAATGACAATACCCATAAAAACCCCATACCACCAAAATGACAAATACCCATTAAACATGAAATCACCCTCAACCCTCCAAGGATTTAAAACACTCATTTCACAAATGAAATTCCATTATTTTGAGTCATTTCCAGCAATGTAAGAACTTCAACAAAATAAATGAATCACACCCAATTTTTTTTATAGAAATAAGAAGACACAACAAATCATCCATGGCTTAGTAGGGTTAAAAATAAATAAAAATAAATTAGCTCTTTTTGCTTATTCCATCTGCTGTTTTCCTCCATTTTCTTCCTCCTCTCACACCCTTTTTCCTTCCAATTCCTCTCTCTTTCTTTTCTTTTCCCCCCAAAGCTCTCCAAAAAAAAAAAAGCCAGTATGAAAAACAAACAATATTTGCAACACTTTCTTCTATTTCTTCTCCCACCAACCTCCAACCACCATGTCCTCTTTTTCTTTTAAGAGGCATATTCACATGGGTTTTCATACTCCCATTTTCGTCACTAACAAAAAAGTGAATTTAAAAAGGTTGAAATCTCATGTTTTATATAATTTATGGGCTCAAAAAGATGTCTAACTCTTAGGTACGCACTTAGGACTTTCAAAAACACAATTATAGGCAAAATTTAACACTTAGAAACACTTTTTAACTCAATGGAAAATATGCCCTTTTAGAACAACATAAAATATCAAATGACAAAATTAACAATAGCCCAAAGGACAACTTACAATATAACTATCAATTTACAGTATAAACTATCACATTAACATCAACAAAACAACACTTCAAAAAATAACGTGCTTTAACAAGGTTTTGGTGTCTCTCCCTTCTCCCCATTGGCCATATATTTTATGTACAATAATCCACATTAAGCTCATATACTTACCTCTTATACTTACTTGAAGTTGATCATTTATTTTGATATTATTACCTTGACTTGCTTCCTCACATGCTTGATGAAAACCTTCTTCCATTGTCATGAAACCCTTGGGACCTTTAAGACCTAGCTTTCATCAACCATTTGACTCATTAGTAAGTCTATGTAGCTAAAACATAATACCACATTAGTAACCATATTTTACTCAACTAACTTCGTTATATCTTGTTTCTTGAAAATAACTCATTTATTAAAGAATCACCCACATCATAATCTTAGTTAAACAATCATAGTTTCATATTCCATACTAATAATTAAATAGCTTGGATTAATCATCTTCTCAAATTTAAATAATCCATATTCTCTAGTATTACTTCAAGCATTAATTTGCATCGTCAACATTCTAACATGTTATAAGGGGCAAGCATTGATAATTTCCTAGATAATCAACATGTAAGAGGGTTATGAAAAGTTTCCTTGACAAAATAACCATATTTGCTATGTAAGTTCAATGAAAAGAATTATTCTATATGATTCCATTCCAATGACCAACACCAACACATCTATGAAATTGTACCATGTACCTATTTTATTTAGCATAAAATGAAGCACATACCAAGGAATATTGAAACGTTATTAGTCACACAGGGATTGGTCTTACATGCTTGAGGAAGTAGTTTGAGTATGAGAGTTTACAAGTACACAAGTGTTGTTGGAATATTGCTTAAATTACTCCAAGTTTAATTTTGGTGATATACTTTTGTAATTGTAAGTATGTTGTAATCTCTTTCAGATTTGATAATACATTGTTCAAGTTATGGAGTGGAGTTTTTTTGAGAGGGTCTTCCTCATGTAAATCACTCTGTTATGGTTGTATTATTATATTTTTATGAATGCGTTTTCTCTAATTTATATGATTGTTTTTTATTTAACTTAAAGTTATTTGTACATCACCCCCTTCAATAATTAGTATAAGAAATTTATTTTGCACACTTTTATTATTTATAAAATGTTCTATATAGGTACATACAATCTTTATGTCCATCTAGCTTATAATTATCTAAACTCATTAATGATCATTCTTAAAGTTTGGGAAATTTTCCCATATGTCAATATTTAACCTTGTAATGTTTCTAGTCAGCGCTAACTATTCACCTATCATGGAATTTTTAAGCTGTTTGATTTCCTTTGAAAATTTTGGATGGTATACTTTTATTAGTTTAAAAGTAGGTATCTTTTCTCACATCTTGGTAAGAATTTTCTAAAATACCCTTTCTAAATCATTCTCCATGGTATTTCAAATAAATCTTTGGCGCTATCATCATTACTTTGACTCCTTTGACTAATTTTATTTCCTTTTCATGGTTATTTAATTTATACACTAAGTAATGGTTAAAATATAACTATGACACATAATACAAAAAGTTATCATTAGTATTATTTTATTTTATTAGTTAATTTCCTTTGTAATAGGGTTTCAATTTGGTGTCATTCACATATCTATTTAGTAATTCATTTTACAAATTTTAAAATTTTATTGAGCTCTGGTTTCTGGTATGAGGTCAATGTGATAAGAACCCATCCACCACATTTTTAACTTCCCAAATTTACTAAACTTATTTTTGTGTAGCAATATCATATCTCATAGTTCTAATTTTTTATTCTTGGTAATGCACTCATGCCATAATTTTTTTCCCTCTTTTCTTGTGTTTTATTATATATCACACTTTAAATTTTATTGCTTAAATTATATGATTCTATCAACCCTTATTTGACATATTCTTCTTGATTCAATATTCGTGGATATGCAAGGCCCTGCCTTATGTGTGATTAATGTGATTCTAATTTCTTATTACAGTTTATTAATCGATGATTATATAGATCAAAAGTGATTAATAAAGTGCTAAGTGATTGTTATGATTTAGGATATCATTGGATGTTTTAGTAAGCTGAATGAATATTATCTTCTTCCTTTCCATAAACACCATAACATGAGTATAATTATATAACAAGGGAAATTGGATGTTGCTTTATGAATTATCTTGATAACTTATGCATTTTGTTTCAAGTTTTACATTTCAAGGTTGCTAACTAATTGGAATTATTATCTATACACATAATTATTAAATATATCTTAGAAAGTAGAAGGTGAATTATTATGCACTATCATGATTCGAAAAGTAACTATTCATTTGAGTTAATATGCAATGATGAAGTTAGTCTTGATCAAATAATTATCTTACACTGAACAAATTTAACCAAACTTAAGAGAAAGAAATTGTGTTATTATTTGAATAAGTTACTAATATGATTCATGCTACCCAAGGAAGATGTTAGTGTAAGGCCTCACCTTATGTATGACCTTGGAGACACACATTCTTATTGTTATACATGCATAATAGTGGATAATTGAATCTTTTGTTGATATTTGTGCGAGTTCTAATCATGAGTCATGATGTTACGCTAAGAGACCTAGAGGTATTATGGATATCACATTAATACTCAAACATTATTACTCTTCATAATAATTTACCATGACAATAAACAAGGTTAATCATTATAACATGCATACAATAACTTGGATTTTATAGAACATAAACTCCATTGGATAGCTATAATCTAAATCATTGATGGTGAATATAAAGTGGCACTAAGAGATGATTGTGTATTATGCTTCGTCCTTCTAATTGACATGATTTAAAAACATTGTCTTGTTAGATCTTGAATTAATCTCAATAACTTAATTCAATTTTAAAATAATACAATTAAATGTATGTCATGTGTTGGATATCATTTTGGGTTAGTAAAGAGATTGGACTGAATTGATATATGAAATGATGTAAAATTTCATGTAAGATGTCATGGGAATTATGATTTTTGTATAATATCTATAATCATGTTGACCAATGTAAATTACATTGCTTCAACTATTATATCGTACATAATAATGGTTATAAATGTGTGTGCAAATAATTTTACATGGCCAATGGAAATTGGAGGTCCTTTGTGAAAACCCTAGACATGTGATTCCTAGTGAGGTCATGAACTTAGTCCATGATGGGGAATAAGGTCTCTAAATGTTTACTTGTTGCAAATGTGAAATTTTATTGTTGTAAATGTATTTTATGAGCGTCTTAATGTTAGTAGGAGTTCTATTTGATGACAAATGTCATCCATGATGTTGGACAAACTCAAATTGGTTTTTGTAGGGGCGTTTAGAAGGTCTTAAAGTGCTTTCTTCCACTCTTTTAGAGTGATTTTAGGTCCCAAGGTCAATCCCCTACGAGTAGGTACCTTTTAGAACCTATAGCTTGGGGTTTGAATTTGATTTGTGCCTTTCCAAATGCCTTGGGAAGTGGGTGACGAATTTGTGGCTTCTGGGAGAAGGCAAGTGACTTGTAACTTTCAAACCCACTCCCCCAAGTTCATGTATTGGTATTTTCAAGATCTTGCACATGTGCTTTTTTCCCAAAGGTCCCCATGGGAAAGAGTGTACACAAGTAAACCTCTTATCCCAATGCTCACACATGTATAAGCATCTTGTGGGGACCACTCTTTTAGGGTTTGTTGGGAAAGGGAAGAGAGAGTGCTTAGGATCCATGTATCACCTCCCCATTGGAGGAGGAAAGGAGACATGACGTCCACTACATATACTCTCGAGTCTTTGTGAGGGAGGCTCCATTCATTATTTTGATTTTAGGTTTAGAGTTTGATGAGAGTTGAGAGTTGAAAGAGAAAGGAGATTCTTGTATTTTGGAGTTGGATTTGCAATCTTGGCTTGGATTTGGAGAGAAGTAAAATACTCATTTCTAAAAATGATGGAAAAGAAAAAAATCATCATCTCTCAACCAAATTTCAAAATTCAGATTACACACGGCTCCATTTAAAAGATAAACTCAAAATTGACAAATACTTCAATTGATTTGAAAATCGATTACAATTGCACACCAAACTATTCAAATTTGAAAACAATTCAAATAACTTCTTTTTATTCAAGAAATCATGAAAAGTACCACAATTACAACTTTCAGACAACTCCATCTATCTACCTTTGTTTTTCACTATATTCTCTCAATTCCTACAACCATTACACAAATTTCTTGAAGAGCACCCAATCTGAATTGTCATTCCCTTTGCACAAATGTCTCTAATCTGCAATATTCCATCTTTCATTAATTTTCCCCTTTCCATTCCTTTTTCTTTCTTTCTATTCCTTACATCTTATACTTCCAACAAATTATGGCAGCGACCTCTTTAGGCTATGTGCCCATCTCTATTACTTCAAACTATTTTCATTTTGTTCACCAATATGGGTCCAGGTTTGTAGCTCCTCCTCTTTATACTGTGTGCCACCCCTCTTCCTTACTCCCACACCTAAGATTATAATTTGTGCCATCCTCAATCATCTTGAGCATAGATCTCCATATTGCAAGGGCATACGGTAATATATATTAGCGCCCTCTTCACATATAAGAACCTGTCAAGAATTTAAAATTCAAAGCAAACAAATTTGGAACTTCTGTGCAGCCTTATGTCATTCCACTTCCTTGCATTGATTTGCTTCAGCTATTCCTTACATCTCTCCTCATGTTTTATTCTACATTTTTTTATTTGCTCCCTATTTCATTCACACTTCCACTGCTCTCCTATCGAGTTTTACCCATCTCTCATGTGGAGCCTCTTCATAACTTTATGTGCTAAAAGAATCTTCCTCTCCATTTTTTTTTTATCAACTCTCTATGCAATCAGAAATTTATGTTCACAATTAAATTTTGGCACATTTTGCTTGGAACATGGCACACGTTTTCCCCATTTCACCGTTTTGCATTTTTATTGAAAGTGCAACACAAAAATGCATGCCTCCTTCAATGCTTTGGGTTGTACAGGAATTTTCCCTCCTAGTGTGGCCTCCTACCCACACAACCTTCCACTGCCACCCTTATTTGCTATAATCTGTATCTAAAATAATGTTTTGTTGATGAAATTAGAAGGTGAAGCATCCTCCCAGTCGAAAATTGAACCAACCCAATAAATTAACTCCTTTCAAATTCTTTGTCGTCCTTTGGTATTCTTTAAAACATCATAATTTGCAAAGTAGCAGACATATATTTGCTTCCCACCATAATATAAAAGTTGGCATTTTGAATCTTCAAATTTGATGTCACAATTCGGCGAATGAATAACTATTAGAATTTGTAGGCCTTCAATGATGAATTTGGAGATGAAAACTAAAACCAAAATAAATTCAAACCAAAATATTTTTTTGGTTGATGTTGATCGTGCGTTCACCCGGGATGCTCCTACATCAAACACGCCATGCAAGAAATTTGTGACCATGGGCTCACAAAGGTCCAGAGTCAGGTGATAAGATCACCCTTCAAGACTACAAATAGTCTCCAATGAACTCCATCACTGATAGTATGACCTCCTCCGCCAAATACTCTTCCTCTTCACTCCATGCCCTCCTCTAACATGTCTTCTCTACAACTCTACCCTTGCAATGCAACCTCCATATTGCAATCATACCTTGATCTCACGAATATTCCACTTCATCTATTGTACTATGTCACAACACTTTCCCCTACACCTTCCACTCTCAACCGTTTGGGACTCCATTCACTTGCAACGATACTTTTGAGCTTCTCTCGTGCTTCCAAATCTACACTTTCTAGCCCTCAACCATTCATGAATCCACACACCTGCAATGGCACTTTTGAGCTCCTTAATTGTGCTTCCACTAACCACAGGTTCTGTCACAAGCTTCCTCATGTTTGACAATCTACTTGTGCCCCTGAAACCTCTGCTCACTTCCCTCTCCACACGTAGGTCCTCGTACAAAACTGCTTCTCTCTTGATGCTCTGTCTGCATGCTCAAAACGTCTGGATCTAATACAACTTGATGGAGAAGAAAAATAAATCATCCACATCTCTCAACAAAATTTCAAAACTCAGATTACACAAGACTCCATTTAAAAGATAAACTCAAAATCAACAAATACTTGTGTCAATTTGAAAATCGATTACAATTGCACACAAACTATTAAGATTTGAAAATAATTCAAATAAATTCTTTTTATTCAAGAATTCATGAAAATTACCACAATTACAACGTGCAGACAACTTCATCTGTCTACCTTTGTTTTTCACTCTATTCTCTAATTGCTGGATTAACACCATTACTCTTCATCGTTCAATCTTCCCCTACACATCGAATTGAATTTTGTCTTCATAAATCTCTTTCATTGCACTCAAATCTACTATTCTGTAACATATGACACAATTCCTTTGACCTGCACATTGAGTTTTGCAAATGTTGACTCATCTCATTGGCTCGATTCCCCTCAATTCCTACTGCCATTACACAAATTTCCTAAGTAGTACCCAATCTGAATTCTTTCATTCCCTTTGCACATATGTCTCTAATCTACAACAATCCATCTTTCATTGATTTTCCCCTTGCCATTCCTTATGCTTGCTTTCTATTCCTTACATCTTATACTTCCAGCAAATTGTGGCAGCGACCTCTTTAGGCTATGCACCCATCTCTATTACTTCAAACTATTTTCATTTTGTTCACCAATATGGGTTCAGGTTTGTAGCTCCTCTTTATATTGTGCACCACCCCTCTTCCTTACTCCCATGCTTGAGATTATAATTTGTGCCATCCTCTATCATCTTGAGCATAGATCATATTGCAAGGGTGTACGGTAATATATATTGGCGCCCTCTTCACAGATAAGAACCTATCAAGAATTTAAAATTCAAAGCAAACAAATTTGGAACTTCTATGCAGCCTTATGCCATTCCACTTCCTTGCATCGATTTTCATCAGTTATGCCTTACGTCTCTCCTCATGTTTTATTCTGCAATTTTTTTAATTTTCTCCTTATTTCATTCACACTTCCTCTGCTCTCCTATCTAGTTCAACCCATCTCTCATGTGTAGCCTCTCCATAACTTTCTGCACTAAAAGAATCTTCCTCTCCATTTTTTTTATCGACTCTTTGTGCAATCAAAATTTTACGTTCACAATTAACTTTTGGCACATTTTGCTTGGAACATGGTGCATGTTTTCCCCATTTCACGGTTCTGCATTTTTATTGAAAGTGCAATACAAAAATGCACACCTCCTTTAATGCTTTGGTTTGTGCAAGAATTTTCCCTCTTGGCATGGCCTCCTACCCACGCAACCTTCCATTTCGACCCCTTATTTGTTATCTATGTATCTAAAATAATGTTTTGCTGTTGAAATTGGAAGGTGAAGCATCTTCCCAGCTAGAAATTGAATTGACCCAATAAATAAATTCTTTGTTATCCTTTGGTATTATTTAAAACATCATAATTTGCAAAGTAACAAACATATATTTATTTCCCACCATAATATAAAAGTCGACATTTTGAATATTCAAATTTGATGTCACAATTCGACGAATGAATAGGTATTAGAATTTGTATACCTTCAATGATGAATTTGGAGTAGAAAACTAAAACCAAAATAAATTCAAATCTAAATATTTTTTTGGTTGATGCTGATCAGATGTTCACTCGAGATGCTCTTGCATCATAAAACCATATAGAGAGATAAGTTCCCCTTGCTTCTCTTTGCAAATATTGAGTTAGTATTTTGTGGGGGTTTTTATTTTGCATGCTTTCAATCTTGCTCAAGATAGAAGAAAATGGTAGTTTGATTTCATGATTAGGGTGTTTATGAGATGGAAATGAGTATTCCATTAGTGTGTATTTTCTTACTATGAAATGGTAGTCCATTAGTGTGTACACTAGTTGAATTTGGAAAATAAACGACTATGTGACGAAATTTTTTAGTCACGTGACTAACACTAGTAGTATTTGGAAAATAAATGTCCAATTTGGTCATCGGGTAAAATCACAACTAAATGACTAAATAAATGACTAATATCAGACAAATAAAAATGACTAAATAAATGACTAATATTAGACAAATAAAAAAGACTAAATAGAACTAAATAAATGTGCTCATTATTAAAATCTTGGCCATAATTTTCATTTTAATAAACATACTCTAAAACCTTCGTGAAGACCTTATTTTAAATGTAGCCCGCCAAAATGGAGCAGTGAGTCGAAACCTTATTTTCAAGGTAGCCCGCCAAAATGGAGAAGTAAAGCGTGACACCTGATTTTGGATTGCAACCTCTGCCCATTTTTCCACATCGGACATGATTTGTGCAAAATCTTGTGGTAAGTCACTTTTCATGGTTTCAGTTAATTTTACTTTTCAAATCTATACGTGGTCAGGCCATATGATCCATATGATCCATTCTTTTTAATAATTTTACTAGCTGCTTGTTGACTAATAGTGATTATGTTCTTTTTTAGGCTAATTATGGAAAAGTAGATCCATCTTGTGTTGCAGAAGTTAAGGATTTATATAGAGAACTTGGAATCGAGGTCTGTTTATTCTTTTCTTTTCCGTTATGAGATGTTAAAAGTGATCTTTTCTTTTTGAAGTTTCCACTATCAAATTGCATAGTTCACAAGAGAACTTACTTTTATCTATAAAAATGATATTAAGGGACATGTAGATTGAGTTGTCTATACAAATTTTAGAATTTGAACTCTTAAAATTAGCTTCCACTTTCTGAGGGGGCATGCAAATCACTTTTGAAGTTGAGTGTAAAAAATAGAGTAGCACGTAAAGAAAAATGATGAACAATAATAAAGTGAAAAGTGGCTCTTCTATCAACCACGTAGAGTATAATGAAAGGAGTGCAGGGATGGTAGGGGTTTAACATTTAAAGTGTAGTAGAATAGTAGATTTCATCCTACTTTGTTTGAGAACTCTTACTGAATTCCCAAAAATAGGAGTTCCCAAATGAGGCCAATAGATATTATAAATAGAAAACAAACAACAATATTTTCATATAAAAACAACAAGCGCTGATTCACAAGCCCTATAAAATCTCTAACTTTTTGGCTCCCCTTTGATACTTTTCTGCATACTTATAGATTACATCTCCATGATTAATATGGACTGGAAGGGTTGAAAGGGAACATGTTAGTCTTTTCCATTTATTGGGAAATAAAGAGTTTGAAGTGACTAAAAGAATCAAATGTAGCTCTTTACTCTAGATGCTTTATTCTCATTCAGTTATTAATATATACAGATATAAACCATGATGACTTTAATCAAAAGTAGAAGAAATCTCATGAAAACTACAAGAAGAGATCATTGATTAGATGAATCATGGAAATGAAACCAACTCCATAAGCCACAACAAACAAAATATGCAATGCAAATGAGAATACAGGCCTTCAAAGGAGTTGTCATGGATAAAGAATCCTCCTCCCTTAGATCTCTTGTGAGAATGCCTAAAATCTCTTCAGTTATCCACAATATCCACATGCTATGAGCTCTGATACAAAGATTGTGCATAGTTCTTCGCAATTTATTCAATTTGATGCTATTATTTTTATCCTGTGATTCAGGCTTCAAACCAGCCCCTCTCATTAGTATTTGCCTTCCAAAACTGTCTAGAAGAGGGTAATCAAAATCAGTATTGGAATATCTAAAAGTTGAAGATCCTTTCCCTCAAATTGTAGCTTTGTTCTCGACAAACCAGAGCTGAGACGAGCCAAGAACTAGTGGAAGGGAAGTTGAATGAAAACTGAGAGCAACTAAAAGCCTTCCTAAGAAAAGTGCCCTTTCAACTATAACTGTCGGTTCTAGTGTCTCCTTGTTCATTTTTTTTGGCATCTCCTCATTTTTCATTTCTTGATAGAGAGCTTCTGAAAGATGTGCAAGATGTTCTTCAATCTCAACAATCAATGTTGAGATAAAATGGAAGCATTTCTCTTGCAAATAAGGTGCTAAATCATTTATCCTTGAAGGAAATTTATGTGCATGAAGAAAAATTAGGAGGTCTTCCAGAATATTCTTGGACCCCTCATCTATGGTATCTTGTATTTGACTAACCTCAGTTCCAAAATAAGCGTTAAGGCGACCAAACTAGTCTTCATCATTTGTCATCATAAATATAAAACTCAACCCAGGTAAATTTACACTTTTTAGGTCCCCTCTCTTGACAAGCCAACCCTCACTAGTAGTTAATTTGTGCAAATGGGTTTCAACATCTTTGTAACTTGCTAGAGATGTAACTATGGCTTCAAGGCATTTACCAGCCTTAACTCCAGTTGGCCTCCACCCTCATGCTCATGTTTCAATTTAGTTTCTTCCCAACCCTACAAATCACATACTAATAAATGGTAAGCCTTGAAATCATGGAACAAAAAACTACAAGAGATGGAGCAAGCATACAACATTAAAATTGTGACTTGCAGCAGTAAAAGAAAAGAAGCAGTAGGCAACTTGATATACAATCAGAAAAGGGCATTTTATGAGGCTTCCTTAAGGAAGCAAATTAAAAATTAAATAAAATGATGCTTCAAATTCCATTTAAATGTTTAGTTGTACAATAGATGTCGTCCTACTTTGTTTGAGAATTCTTACTAAATTCCCAAAAATAGGATTTCCCAAATGACAACAATAGATATTATAAATAGAAAACAAACAACAATATTTTCATATAAAAACAACAAGAGTTGATTCATAGGCCCTATGAAAATCTCTAACTTTTTGGCTCCCCTTTGATACTTTTCTGCATACTTACAAATTACATCTCCATGATTAATATGGATTGGAAGGGTTGAAAGGGTACATGCTAGTCTTTTCCATTTATTGGGAAATAAAGAGTTTGAAGTGACTGGAAGAATCAAATGTAGCTCTTTACTCTAGATGCTTTATTCTCATTCGGTTATTAATATATCCAGATATAAACCATGATGACTTAAATCAAAACTAGAAGAAATCTCATGAAAACTGCAAGAAGAGATCAGTGATTAGATGAATCATGGAAATGAAACCAACTCCATAAGCCACAACAAACAAAATATGCAATGCAAAAGAGAATACATGCCTTCAAAGGAGTTGCCATGGATAAAGAATCATCCTCCCTTAGATCTCTTGTGAGAATGCCTGAAAGCTCTTTAGTTATCCACAATATCCACATGCTATGAGCTTTGATACAAAGATTGTGTATAGTTCTTCTCAGTTTATTCAATTTCGTGCTATTATTTTTATCCTATGATTCAGGCTTCAAACCAACCCCTCTCGCTAGTATTTGTCTTCCAGAACTGTCTAGAAGAGGGTAATCAAAATCAATACTAGAATATTTGAAAGTCGAAGATCCTTTCCCTCAAACTGAAGCTTTGTTCTCGACAAACCAGAGCTGAGACGAGCCAAGAACTAGTGGAAGGGAAGCTGAATGAAAACTGAGAGTAACTAAAATCCTTCTTAAGAAAATTTTCCTTTCCACTATAACTATCGGTTCTAGTGTCTCCTTGTTCATTTTTTCTGGCATCTCCTCATTTTTCATTTCTTGATAGAGAGCTTCTAAAAGATGTGCAAGATGTTCTTCAATCTCAAAAATCAATGTTGAGATAAAATGGAAGCATTGCTCTTGCAAATAAGGTGCTAAAGCATTTATCCTTGAAGGAGATTTATGTGCATGAAGAAAACTTAGGAGGTCTTCCAGAATATTCTTGGACCCCTCATCTATGGTATCTTTTATTTGACTAACCTCAGTTCCAAAATAAGCATTAAGGCGACCAAACTAGTCTTCATCATTTGTCATCATAAATCTAAAACTCAACCTAGGTAAATTGACACTTTTTAGGTCCCCTCTCTTGACAAGCCAACCCTCACTAGTAGTTAATTTGTGCAAATGGGTTTCAACATCTTTGTAACTTTCCAGAGATGTAATTATGGCTTCAAGGCATTTACCAACCTTAACTCTCTCACGTAGATATGCAAATCCATCAACTATTATTTATTTCATCCTACTAACAAACATGCTTTCAAAAAGTTCATCCCACAGACTCTTTGAGTGCTTCAAAACAATCTCACACACGCATTGGCATGGAAACTCAACATTTGAACCAAAAACCATTTTTAGCCACTCTAAGCTCCCTTCAAATGCATCCAGATTGTCTAATGTTTCTCTAATCAATGTCTCATTCTCTACAAGTTCCTTTCCACTTTTCAAAAGATCAAGCAAATACTTTCCCCCAAGCCTATCCGCAAAGAGAATATCATTTGTGCATGTCTTAAGCCATGCTAAGCAAGACTCTGATATAAATTCGCTTGAAAAAATCATCATGGTAGCTTGTAGCTTCTCTCTATGAGATTTCCACAACTGCACCTCATTGTTTGGGTTTGGAATCCCACCAAACAACTGTGATTTAGGTGGCACTGCCAACACAGTCTTATAAAAAAGAGGAAAATCATTTAGAACCTCCAAGAAGAGTTTCCCAACCTAACATAGGTTACCTGTATGACTCTTACCACATTATAGAAAATGGAACTAACTACCCCCATCTTATCGGTCTATCAGTCGAACATGTCTTTTGGTTCTAGCGATGTGTTGATGGTTCTATTTTTTCATCGGTGTGAGGATCTTCTATCGGCGGGACGAGGTTTCCTGTTCCCGCGATGGTCCGATGAATTGTTTAAATGACAAAATGCCACGAGTTCCTAAATAAACAAGAAAGAAGAACATTGAAACTTGCCTAGATGAATTGTTTAAATGACAAAACAACCACATGGGGTGATTATTATGTTTCTCTGATCAATGACTCATTCTCTACAAGTTCCTTGCCACTTTTCACAAGATCAAGCAAATACTTTCCCCCAAGCCTATCTGTAGAGAGAATATCATCTACACATGTCTTAAGCCACGCTAAGCAATACTCTGATATAAATTCGCTCGGCAAAATCATCATGGTAGCTTGTAGCTTCTCTCTATGAGATTTCCACAACTACACGTCATTGTCTAGGTTTGGAATCCCACCAAACAACTGTGATCCAGGTGGCACTACCAACACAGTCTTATAAAAAAGAGGCAAATCATTTAGAACCTCCAAGAAGAGTTCCCCAACCTGACATAGCGTTACCTATATGACTCTTACCACATTACAAAAAATGGAACTAACTGCCCCCACCTTATTTTGCATAAGCTTTATCTAGTACAATGTGCTCCCACCTATTATGTGGTTGGCTAAATCCTTTTCCAAAGCATTGGCTCCTTGCCCCCATTGGATTTTTAATTCTTTACTACCTTGGTTGAGTTCTTGAGTTGTGTTAATGGAAAATTGGTTCATCAAATTTATGTGAAGGCCAAGAAATTTGCCTCTGCCTTCACCTTTCTATTATATTCTTTCTTTTACTTGTTATAGGAGGTTATATTTCATTTAAATGATTTGATCTTGTTTGTTCGATGATTGGATAATGGTCCCATAATCTTGGTAGACCGGCATGGTGGGTTCAATATCCATATATTGATCTGCCAAAAAGGTCTCTATTGTTAGCATGGGAATCTCCAACATGGAGCCTGATAGCAATTAAGAGCACCATTCAACCTCCCTCAGACAAATTTCACAAAAAATAGGCTTCAATATCTCAATTCCTTCAATCCTCAAGCACTGTAGACAATATATAAAACCATTTTTAGATACCCTTTAATGACTTCTAAAAAATATCCCAAATTCACCATAGGTTGTTTTGGAACAACTTGCAAATTGCAATTAAACGTGCAAATTGCATTTACTTTAAAGTTTCTAAAGCCTTTTCAACAGATCTAATTTGTGTATATCCTACAATTATTATAGTCCATGAGACCACATTTCTTTGAGGCATTTTGTTGAACACTTCAAGTTCCTTGTCTATGATCCTACATTTAGCATACATGTTGGTGTAGGAGCACCTAAGCTTCCATTTTCAAATTTGAAGTCCATTGCATCATAGTAGGTCATTTTAGCATTTGAGGAGGTCATTTTATGTTAATTAGGTCTTGTGAGACCATTCACTATGAATTAGGATGATTTTAGAGTCAATTGGGTAAAAGAGACAAAGTTGCAAAAAAGTTGTAAAATTGTAAACTATCAAAATTTGTTGCAGGTCATTTTTGTCAAGTTTTGTAGAATTGCTAAATATAGTGCAACATGAAAATTTTTGCACGTCTGAGGGAAATAGATGCTCCTCCATTGAACAACAAATGTGCATTGATAAATTGAATATATACTTGATATACCAATTTAAATAATAAGGAAATATTAAACTGGAGACAGCCAAATAATTGAATATTTTCAACAAACAATTGATACCAATATAAAGCCATACAACCAAATTATATCTGCAACATAGTCTTTTGAAATGGAAACATTATAGAAGCTTTGTGTTGTCTATCTATCCCTATTTTCCTACTATCTTCTCCTATATCCTTCTTTTGGTCCTAGTCTCTCTTATATACATGAGAGGCAACAAGCTTCAGACCAAAAAACACTACTCTTGATAACAAAACATGATTTTGAACTTAATTTAAGAAACTAACACAATCATAAACATGTGTACCAATCTGTTAATCTTCGAGTAAAATCTCATAGTCATCTAAGACCTATTCAAAGCTTTTACTGTATGATAGGGTCCACATCATTACCACCGACTAATTCTGACTGTTGCTCAATTGTGCCCGGATTATCCACAACTCGATTTATAAACAGATTGAAAGCTGAGAGGTGATCAATGTACCCCTATTCTGCATGAGTGTTGGCATTGGATATGAACTCCTTCATATCATACTCTATGTGCATGAATTTCTCAATTTGTTTATGAGTATTCTGCAAGACCATATCCTCATCGTTGATCTCCTGCAATGCAATTGTTAGAAACTCTGTAAATTCTGCTTTCCAATCATCCTTTTCTCAAAGATTCCCTGTATCATCATGGAGTGCTGGAACCAAATTAAAACAACCGAGGTCTTCTTCGAGTCTTTCTTGATATTGGTTGTGGGATCTCACCAAGTCATTATATCTTTGCAGTGTTTGGTCTTTCAGGATCTTTTTACCCAAAAGTTCCTTCTTTTTATCAATTATTCTTCCTTGTAACTAGACATTCTCCTCTAGTGCTAATTGTATTTGCTTAAATACACCCCAATAATCATCAGCTTGCTTTATCATCTTATTGAACCTCTCTTTGATTATCTCAGACATAGTATTGTACTTAATGATTTTCACCTCCTTTTCTAGTGTTTTACACTTTTCTTGGGCTTTCAAATGGGAATTTTTCCAATAGGTTGCATCAGCTAATGCATCTAACACTCTCTTATCCTTTTAGAGCCATGGAGCGTACAATTTTGGAGTAGAAGAGGAAGATGACGTCTCCATTTGATGCGATAGCTTCTTTTTCAATTTGTCATTCTCTTTGACCAATTTCTCAATTTGTGCTCTAGTGAATTTTTCCACATTGGCATTCAGCTCTACAATTTCTAAGGGATTAGTGTCCCTAACTCTTTTGACCAAAAGGTGTCCAAATACTTGATTAAGATTGTCAATCACTGTCGGCCTCTTCTCATAAGGGTATAGTGACCAAATAAGCAAGGCATCCTCATCTAGATTGTATCCAGACCCTGAATATATCTTATCGCTAGCTTCCTCTGATAAGTTCATTGTTGTATCCCTTCTTTTTCTGAAAATGTCAAACACAATTGTTGAGCTCATATCCCACCCTGGTAGAAGTAGTACCCCAGCCTCTTGAAGTAATTCTTTACCTCTTTTAGGAGTGATGGATTGCATTTCCCTGTCAACTTCCTTTTTCAATTCTTCTAAGGCATCAACTTCCTTTTCAAGAGTAATGTCTTGCTCCTTTTGTCTTATTTTCTTCCCCTTATACTCATAGACAAATGATTTGAACTCAAGAGTTTTAACAAAATCATTATCATAAATGAATTCATGACCAACCTTGACCCTAATGTCATCAGATAACTCATCTAATGTTTCAAATTTTACAAGTTCTCGAGGGGGCTCATATTGTGTAATCACATGGGCCTTTATTTGTTCCACTGGTTGCTCCTCTCCATCACTCTCCTCATAACCTCCTTCCTCTTCACTATTGTCAGTGGAGAAACATACATTAGGGGTGGGTTGTGAGGGTATGTGATCCAAAGGCTCCACATCCTCAGCCTGCATTCCTGTGTAACTCGAATGAGATGTATCAAAAATGTATGAGGGCACATCTTTTACTATTTCATTCATATGAGCAATAAGCTGCTCAATCCTAGCCAATGGATCTTGTATATCAGCAAATGCTTCTCTATATAATGGGAAATACTTTCTCTTCCATTCCTTTGCAAGCACAACTTTATTATATGAAGCCATTCTCTCACTAGTGGAAGCTTCATCTCGGTTTCTGATCACATCATCAAGTGCAAACCAATGCTCATACCCTGACAAATTTTGAGTTAATCTTGCTTGATGAATAAATACCTTTGCATCAAATTTCTTTCTTTCATACCAAAGAGGAAGGTTGTAATGAGCTAATTTAGCATCAATTTCTTCATATCCAATGGCACATACTGTGAAATCTCCAAAAAAAAGAGTGCTCGACAAGAGTGATTGTTTATTATGACTCTTGAGATGTTTAGTATCATACCTTGCTAATTGTCATACTATTTCCAAATAAGCAACTCTGTTAGGAACCACTCGGGGTAGCAAATGTGGAACCCCTTCAAATCCATAAACCCTTATTACTGTGCAATCAGAGAAGGCATAACAATATCCCCAATTATGGTTCACCTTGCCTCTCGGGTTGTTTTCCTTTGGTCTCAAAAATATCTGCACCTCAAGGGATAAATTGTGATCATATGAATAGCCTAGCAACTTAATTAGTGGTTTAAACAAATATTATTCAAAATATAAATAGTGAGACCTCTCACATCAACTATCCCATAGTGCAATCAACATTTGTACAGGTTTAAAGTTTCCATCTTTATCTGTCTTTGATTCTTAATTCTTTACCCCACACATTTCTAGCATGTCCCTCATATAAAAGTAAATGCATTAACAAGGAATAGTGTTTGAAATCTATGCAATCACTATTGTTTTTTATTCTTTCAAGCCCTTGATTTAGGGCATTCACCAAATAGTTTGCATAGTCAAATGACCTAGCATCTTTGCTTTGTATATCAGCTGCTAGAACCATCAATGCAATAGACATAAGTGGTGGAACCTCAATTCCCAAGACTTGACTAGCTGAGTAGTAGGTATATTGGAAGTATTCTTCAAACAAATCTATATGAAATGGAGGGTTTTCATTGCTCAAAAAATTTCTAAGTTGACCTTTCTCATTCTGATGTCTGTGCAAAGCTAGCTTCCATCTCTTGTAACTAGTATCCATGCAATGGTATTCTGTCAAAAATTCTCTAATGGTGAATGACAAGTTCATGGGACCTTCTAACTGAAATACATTAGAGATCAGGTCTTGGGAGATAACAAGCATATCGGCCCTATTTAGTGATTGGATAGTTCTCAAAGCTTTCACCAATTCTATGTTGATGAACATGTTTGGCACCACAAGTCTTCCTAAGTTCAGTCTCCATGGGTTACAGACTGGTTGAAATCTGAATTGTTTTTTGTAGTGATATATAAAAATCTCATAGCCCCGGTGTGGCGTCCAAACATCCCCAAGACCCCTATGTTTATCTAACAATTTACTTGCTTGAACACTTCTAGGTCTTGGCCTTGACCCCAGACATTGATCTATCAAGTGTTGGTTTAAATTCCTCTTTTTAGTTTTTTGTTTCTTTGCCTTAGGTTTTTCCACATTTTCTTCCATTGCAAACTTTGAAAAAATGCAGCTTTCTAGCTAAGAGTGGAGTACTTGCATGAATTTTTGCTTCTCCTAGCTTCACTGTGTGAGAGCTCTGAGTTCTGTCCTTTCTACTTTTTCCCTTAGTGTAGCCTTTTTGGTTTCTGCAAATTGTATGATTAATTCATGGTGCAATTCACCTCTGTTTTGGCTCATTAATATACCACTTACTTAAGTCTTGTCATCAAGGAGAGAATTTATGTTAAATATCCTCATGATGATTTTGACATCACATCAGCTAGTAGTAATCATTCATTTCTATATCGTTGGGACCTTGGTTCATTTTCCACCGATTGCCACCTTCTCCACCGATAAGTGTAAGACATCAAACAATGTTACCCCGATGCATCTCAGCTTCATCGATAAGTGTTAGAATTTGATACCCTGTGATTATATCGGGCTATTGGGGGAGCTTCATCATTCATTCTGCCGATGCACCAGAGCTGCGATGATGTGATAATCTTTGTTGTTTCCATTGGCCTGTCGGGGAGACTACCTTGGAAGTTATCCCGATGGAAGGATATTACGTCACGGATGTAAGGATATGAATTTCCCTTATCGGGCTATCAGTGGGGTGGTGATGGGAGTTCCATCGATAGAGTATTGTTAGCCTGATGGTATCAAAGGACTTCAATGGGTTTCATGAATGTGATTATATGGGTATGTCAGTTACAAAAATGGATTTTTTATACGAACCTCAGTAATTTTTCTAGATCATGAAATTGAGTCTGGTGAGATTTTGTAAGGACTAGGAGATAGATGAATAGATGTTAATGCAAATATGTGGGATTTTCCTAACACAACTCTTTTGACATTTTCTTGTCTTATACTTATTATTTGATGCATGATCTGTTATTTTTCTTTGTTATTTTGTGCATGCATGTTCCATGTGTAGGCTTAATAGTGGGTTATTGACCTCTCACATGAGTTGATATACTGGTGATCTAGGTTTTCTAAACAAAAGTCCCCCCGATAAAGTAAATTGCCCCCAATAGAATAATATGTAATAATATTTTGAGGGAGTATAATATTTCTTATAGGGATGTATTGTCTATGCATTGATGGATATTCATATCTTGTTTCAAAGCTCCCATTTTGGCACAAGCAGGGAGGATGTTGGCAATGGTTGTGGAATTTGGATTTACACCTACAAATTGTATTCGCTTGAAAGTTTTTAAAGTCTTTCCACCAAATTCATTTTGTGCATATCTATTGTAGATGTCCTTAAGCTATATGAAAAAGGTGTATATACAATTTGAGATCAATTGATAAGCTGAGACATGTAATGTTGATTTGATTTACATTTTACTTAAGATATAATTTCTTTGTGTTGCTAAATTTCATAGTTCAATAATTTGGATTCTCAATGATCTTTTATACCCAAAGTGTATGTGAATGAAATAAATTAGGTAGTCATGTCAATTAGTTTGACAATTTAAATGATCTTGAGTTCATAAGTACATAGTGATAATTTTTGACAAATAATATAATTTCTTGTTGCATTTATCACATAAACAAAGGCCTCTTTTTATTGTAGTAGAGGATGTAGAGAGTGAAACATTGGCTGCTTTGATCTTTGAAATTGATAATTTTTTTACTAAATTGATAATGTTTGAAGTCTATTTTTCTTTCTTAGATGTTGAGTCTAATTAATAAGTTTAATGTTGTGTTGCAACTTGTAGGTGAGTATGCTGATATGATAAAGGCTAGCATTGTCGATCCTCTAAAAGTTATCAGAATTACATTAGTTGATGTAGAAAGGTAAAACTATTTATCTTTATTATAATTAGTGGAACTTCCAACTACAATATCTGATAAAAATCTACTTCCAAATATGCTTTTGATGGATGTTATATCTAATTCTGATACATTCACTATATCTAGCACCTAAGTTTAGGGTGTCATAGTTGGAAAAGGAAAAGAAAATGTTTGAATTTTATCCTCTGTATTATTTGACTTTTTTTAGTTTTTGATGTGCAAATTTGTTGACTTCTCTTTTGTGCTATTTGTCCTTGATGTCAAAACTGATTGATTGTCACTTTCAGTACTTGACATATTCATTGGTGCATTTGGCTATTGTTGTTTTAGTACTTGGCATATTCAGTACTTTATGGACAGTGATTTGGATGGATTATTTTCAGTTTTGTTTTGTGGTACTGATTATGTTGGATTCATGTGCAGAGGATATATGTATATATATGGGGTTGATGATTAGGTGAATCATATTGTTCTAAAACTCATATTGGTTCAATGATATTGATTGATATTTACATTGGCATGTTTATTTTTCAGTCTCTACCTGGTTCTGCTGAGACACATACAGGTGATAGCATTTCATTGCTCAAATTGAATGTAATTTGGTAAGCTTCAGTTTTCATGAAGTCTTGTATTGCAAATTCACTTTATTCAGATTTTACATGCTCGGTTTACATGGTTGTATCATCCTTTATAACACAGACAGTTTATGTCATTGGCATACAAGTTCCACTTTGGCATTCATAGGTGCTAGTAACAGGTTTATGTGAAGTGAATAATACTTGGTGATATGTTTTCAATCCCTCTTCAAAGTAATTCTTTATGATTTGTTCACATACTTTCAAAAGTGAACATTTGCATTATATTGGTTTACATAGCATTCCTTTTGTTTTGCTCTAGTGTTAAAACATACACAAGGGGCAATCAAAGTAATCAGGTGATTTGTATTTGGTGAATTTAAAATAAAGCCATTCATGGCTTTGAATTGGAGTAATCAGGATCTTCACATGTGATATGGTTTACATTATAATATATTTCAATTTCTAGTTGGGCATACCATATTACATAATATTCATAATGATTGTTTATTTGTATCGGCCCATGGGAATCTTGGAATAGTCGAAGGAATTCATGTTTCGCATGGTCAAAGTATTGACAACTCAGATCATTATTTTTTCATTACTCGTGGTTGTGAGTGGGCATAAATATGAAAACTGTTTGTAATATCATGTTGTCGATATTGTGGATTTCAAAATGATTAGAATGCGGATTCCAAATGATTATGCATTTTGTCAAAATGTTCGATGGCAAAGAAGTTAGGGAAAAAATCATTATGTCATTTTAGTTTTTCTCTAATGACAAACCCTAGCACTGCCATGAAGAGGTTACATTTGCAGTCACAGTGGGTTCTTGCTAATATTCGAGCTTGGTTTTCAAGTATGGCAGTTTATGAACAGTGGAAAGTTAGTTGGTGGACTCTCCACGAGCCGAAAGTGAAGGTAATAGAAAATATTATGGGATTTTGTTTGCAGTTTGATCCGCCATAATAGAAGGTAATATCTATACTTTGCTTTGATCTTTCGAAGGTAAATGGAAAAGTAAAAAAAGGAAGCTGATATTGTTTCAGTTTCGAACAGTTGGCTTCATTTCTGGTTTCAGTTTTAAAAAGGATCTTGAGTTTTCATTAATCATAATTGAATCTGAAACTGTTTTTAACCCGAGTTCAAAAACAAGGGTTTTGATGTTTACACAATTTTTTCTTTGTATAAATACATGACTCAAAGCCATGACTCTATGATGAGAGTTTATAAGACCAAACTGAGTATTGTTGAAAAGAGAATAAGGGGTTATTATAGTGATATTTTTGTATTCTAAAAAATTGTAAAAGAGAGAGCTTAAAGTGTTTATATCTCTGATTCTTATTATAGAGATTGCATATATTTCAGTGAGGTTATGTTGGTATTGTTTCATTCAGTACAAATTATAATGGGAATTATTGTATATCTTTTAAATGTACTATGTTGAGATTTTGTAATTGCAAAAATAATGTAGTTATAAGGTCCTGACAGATTACATGATTATTGAGAAAATTTATTAAGGAGTTGGTGCTCCTACTGAAGTTTGTGCTTCATAATTTTGGTGGAGTTGGTGCTCTAAAAATATTGTAATCAGTGTTTTTGATCTAAGCCTGTAAGGCATTTTGGAGTGGTTTTTCTACCCCAAGAGGGTTTTCCACTCGTCAAAATTCTATGTTTCTCTTCTGTGTGGTTTGTGCCTATCTTGCTTAATTCTTCTTTCAGTCATTGTGAAAGTAGTTCATCCAATGCTCCAATACTTTAACATAGTTCCAAGTTGTCTTTAAGTTCAAAGTTCAATTGTTCATGTTCAATGTATGAATGTTATATTCTGCCATAAGTGTGTTTGGTGTCTTGTGTAAAAGAAAGCATCAAAAGGTTGTTCATTCAGCATTATGTGAATAATATATATCATGATTTTATATGAGTTTTTAAGCATTCATGTTATGTTTGGTTAAGTCATTGAAAACAATCATTCAAAATTTAGCATTCACATTGCATATATAAAGTCACTCATTTGTTCAAAGTAAAAAAAAGAGAGGTTCAAATATGCATTTCAAGTCATCAATTTTTTTTATATATTACTCTGATTCACCCCCCCCTCTTAGAGTAATTTCGCTTCCAACAAAATTTTGAAACCTTATTTTCAAGCTGCAGCTCCAAATTGGAGAAGTGAAAGGTGAATACCAGTGAGGAAGATTTTGGAGGAGTTGAAACCAATAGTTGCGGGAAAGCTGTGGATTTGCAAGGGGATTAAATGGGTCAAGCCCCTATAGGAGGTCGCTGCCCTTCCAAAAGGACTGCAGTTAAGGAAGGGGAAAATATTATAAGTATATAAAAATAGGAGTATTTTGTTTATATAGTGTTTGTAAGTTGTACAGTGTCATTGAGACATTGAATGTAACCAATGAGATTTTGATTTGCCAATGAGGCTTAATGAAGTAAATTTTTAGAGTGGTTTTTTCTCCACTCATAAATACTATGTTGTGGCTCCTCTTGATTTATAATATGTTTGTATTTGTGTCTGATCAATCATATTTGTTCAAGCATTTTAGTCTTCATTTCATGGTGTTTTTCAACATTTGAATATCTATGATACTTGAAGTTTATATGCATAAATTTGTGAGGATTAATTAAGTTATATTTGATTTGTAATGACTAAAGTAATGATTAAATTAATGACTAAATACATGACTAAATTAATGATTAAATATATGACTAAATATATGAGTAAATTAATGACTAAATTAATGACTAAATATATGACTAAATAAATGACTACCATGACTAAATAAATGATTAGTTAACAACAATCAATGACTAAATTAATGACTAAATATACGACTAAAAAAATCACTACCATGACTAAAAAAATGACTAAATTAATGACTAAATCAATGACCAAATCAATGACTAAATAAATGACTAAAATAGTTTAGTCATAAATTTGGTGGTGTTATAAATGACTACAAATAAACCACTAAAATAGTCACGTGACTAAAATTAATGACTAGATATATATAATGACTAAAAATGACTAAATAAATGACTAAATCAATGGCCAAATCAATGACCAAATTAATGACTAAAATCAATGACTAAATAAATGACTAAAATTGTTTAGTCATAAATTTAGTGGTGTTATAAATGACTATAAATAAACCACTAATAGTCACGTGACTAAAGTTAGTCATTTATATGCAATTTTTAGTAGTTTATTTAGTCATATATTGTTGTTTGTGTACTAGTGGTAATTGCTATGGTGAAAAATTATTTGTTGGATCTATTATGATATCTCCTTGCTTGGGGGAATGGCTAGAGCCTAAGATGCTTTATGATACCATTTATGGTAGGGTGGAGAGAAAGATTCCTTTGTTGGCATGCTATTCATTACATTCTAAAACATTATTTTAATATCGAATGTTTTAATAATAAATTTGTATCTTCTTGCAATTAAGAGAAGGATGTACTCTATGAGATCGTACTAAAATAAAAGCTTGGGATGAAGAGAGGGATTTTCATTCAAGTGAAGAAATATGTTACTTAAGTTGTATATTATGAAAAATAAGTATTCATTTATGTTGCACAAGTAAAATTGTTGATTAATGAGTATTTTCAATGCTTTAAATAATATTGACTTTCTTCCCTACAATATTAACATTAAAAATAAAGTTAAATAAAATATAAACTCTTTTAAAATTAATGTGAATATGTCTTCTTTAAAAGTCTTCAAAATTCCTATCTCACCTCTAAATGCTCAACTTATAAGATGAGAAAATGTGAATACCTACATTATATTTTTACCGAACAAATTTGTTTTATAAAGGTACAATTGAACATATATATTTAATCATTCCTATACTAAGTGTGTAATGGGTTTAGTGGAAAATCAATTAAAAGAAGAATTAACACAATTAGGGTTAGAAATCTCAAAGACAAAGATTGATCAAAACCCACTAAAAAATGAAATTGAATGCTCCCTTAGAAAATGATAATCAACATGAAAAATAATATGCAAATAAGGTTGTTAGCCTTAATGATTTTAAGGCATGAGAGGAGTACTCTCTCCTTCTCGAGGAAGCTAAGCAATTAATGTGAAATGATAGCTAATTCAGTGCTTGTGATCTTGGGTGATCATGCTTTTATTTCCCATCTTTTTACCACATGCTTAGTGGGTCTTCTTTCGACTAAGGTTGTGTTTAAATTTGCAAGAGTAATTGGGCTCTAGTTTTTGTTAATGGTGGCTACTGATATGGGAGGTGATAGGAGTAGAGTTGAGCCACTCTCTTGTGGAAACTAGAAGAAGAAGCAAAAATTTTGGAGAATCCTGAGGCACAGGTAGTTTACGCCTTTTTTGGAGAGGCTCCATGGCCATGACTCTAAAGCCTCAGTGGAGTTTGTTCGCTATTGGCACAAGCGTTTTTTGAAGGTGAAAGGAGCCAATTTTTTTATTAATGAATACTTTATAACTTTCATTACTGGGCTGCCGATGGATGGCCACAAATTCTTCAAGGAAAGGAAGAGCAATGATGAGGCTATGGATCAATTCTTTGAAGACAATGAGTGAGAGAAGTTGAATAAGATGCCTGCTTGGAGGTACGAACAAATATCTCTTAAGCGTATATGGGCTGATTTCATCAAGGTTTTAATGTGGTATGTGACCTTGGAAGGTCGTTTCACTACAATCTTAGGGCACCATTTTACCCTACTTAATCATTTTAGACATGGGTTGCTTGTTTCTTTCTCATTTTTTATTTTGTCATCTTTGGAAGTTTTTGTGTATGCTCATTTGAAGAATTGGAGAGCCCCTGTTCTCCATGAGGGCCTTATTTTTCTTATTATGGAGCACGTGCATGCTAATATTCCTACCAAGTCCATTAAAGGAAAGGAAAATATTTTGAGTGATTTGTCAAGCTAAGAAACGAGCGCTGGTGGTGATGTTGACCAAATTGCGAAGGAGGATAACACTATTGGGGGATCCTCTTCCCCCATGGCTGCTTCCTCTAAAAAGAGAAAGAAGGGGATTTTAAGGAAGAAGGGCCCCACCAAGAAATTAATTTTGCAAAATTTGGATACTTGTGGGTCCCCATCTGATGGGGATGATACAACTATTAGCTCTAGAGATTCCCATCGATGTCAGTCCAAGGAGAATGTTGAGATTCATGGGGAGGTATTTGGTGTGTCTGGATGTAAGGAGAAGGTTCACTCTATGGAGGCTAGGGTTAATGTGGCAAAGGAGAATCAACGTAGGGCTCAAAGGGTGGTAAGAAGGGCAAGATGGCTACCCCAGAGTAGGTAAAGGATATGGTGGATGTGGTAATTGAAGATTCCCCTATTTGTCATCCCTCTCCCCGTGGGGAGGATGATAGGGTCCCTGGAAGTGATGAGGCCTCGGTTGAGAAATCTATTAGTGAGGAGGTTGAGGTTAATCCTAACATTGGGAAGCCGGGGTCATTGAAGGTCAATCCTCTCCTTGAGGATTTTACTTACCCAAATGATGATAATACCTCCATGTTTGAATTGCTAGATATGGCACAATCGGGTGCCACATGCACATTTAAGCTCATTAAATGGGTTCTTCAGGAATTTAACAAGGTTAATATCAAGATTAGAGGCTTGAAGGAAAATATGGTGAACCAACCAAAGGCCTCCTCTTCTGATCTTCTTATTGAACGGTTGGTTGACTTGGAGTGTTCTTTTGTTGATTTCAAGACCCAATGTGAGAACCACCTTATTGAGATGGAGGGAAAGATAAAGGAAACGCATGAGGACATTAGGAAATTAATGCAGGTTAGTCATTGCTCCATTAAAAATAATACAGATTCCTTGAAGGTGTTTTGTTTGACAAGATCAATCAACTAAGGGAAGATCAAATGTATGTTGTGGATATGCTTGAGAATGACCAAACCTCTAAAGGAAAGGGGAAGAAGGTTGTGAAAGATGAGGCTAGAGGACTGTGCACTCGTACAAGGGGAATCTTAGGAAGTCCTTTGAAGATGAAAAGAAAGAGCTCTTGGACATGGTTAATATGCATTACAACCCAAAGATCGAGGTGGCTAACACCTTGAAAAACTTGAAATAATTCTTGTGTTTCTGCTATTTTTTTTGTTTCTATTTTTCTGTTGTTGGGTCATTATTTTTTGGCTTTTGGTGTTTTGTTGGTTGCTGCTTAGGCTTTAAGATTTTATCTATTTTAGCAGTATTTTGATCAAATGTGATGTAAAGGGTTTTGGGTCCCTTCAAAACATGATTTTCCAATATAATAAAACATTCAAAACCAAATTCCAAGAAGTGAAAACCTAACATTCGATTTTCCAATATAATAGATTGATGTTGGATTGCTCAAAACTTAGCTCCCATGGTTGCAAAATCTTCAATTGACCTAAAATATGCACAGAATGGTATGATTGTGATATGATCCAATGCTCAAAATGACATGATTTCACTACAATGCTTCTAGGTTTTTTGAAATGGAGGGAGAGGGCTTATTTTATAGATTTTCAAAAATCAAATCAATGGTGGAGATTAGATCTTGAGATCAATGGTTTAGATCAAAACTTGAAGATCAAGGGCTAGGATTAATTGAAACTAAAAATATTTCCTCAATTTTAAGGAATTGGTTGAGATATTTTTGAAAAAGAATATTCCTCTAGAATATGCTTTTGAGAGGAAAAATTAGATTAATTAAATAATTCAAATTATTTAATAATATGAGGATGAGAATATTCATTTTTGAAAAAATAATATTTCATGTGTAAGTGGAGGGAAGAAAATTAGATAATTAAATAGAAATTATTTAATTATGGGATATAAAGAAAAATTAAAAAAATTCTAATTAAATAAGTAAAAATTATTTAATTAGGGGTGATGGAGGAAAATTCGTGAAAAATGATGAATTAATTAAATAATTCAAAATTATTTTAATTGAGGAAATAAGGTGAAAATGAAGGGAAATGGGGAAAACTGGTGAAAAATGATGAAAATGATAAAAATAATGAGAAATAATGAGAAAGTGATGAGAATGCATGGTTAGTGATGAAAATGAGGAAAATGATGAGAAAATGAAGAATTAGTGATGAAAAATGATGAAAATTGTTAGGGTTAGAAAGGCAGATATCTAACAATTAAATGCAGATTTAATTAATAAACAAAGAAACTAAAACACATAGAATTATAACACAGAATTTAACGTGGTTCACCCAATTTGGGCTACATCCACCAAACCGCAGCCATCCAATACTTTATTATCCAGTGCAAAAAACCTATTACAATCTTGCGAATAATTGCATTTTTCATCATACTATAACACCCATCTGAACCCCTTTTTATCAAGCTTAGAAGTTTCCAGATTTTGGGTTCTACAAAATCGGATTTTTCTTTTTTTCGTTGATTTTTCCCTTTTTTGGTGATGACGCAAAAAAGTAGGAAAAAAAAATTTCTCGGGGGCTGCTGCCCCCAAACCCCTGCCTGAGGCCCGACCCGACCTTGGACCCCGGCAAGGATACATGCCAGGGTGTACACTATACCATGGGCTATACAGTATAACATGATCAATCGCCACATACCAACAATCTCCCACTTGGAGACTGATCCTGGACAACACTGCTGCAATTACAGCTCCTACTGGAAATAAGTACCTTGGACCCTGCTGCTCTATTATACTTAAATTCAACCTTGAAGGCCAACTGAAGCTGAAGAGGAGCTCAACTTCTCCCTTGTCACCGCCTTCATAAACATATCCGCTGAATTGACATCTGTATGTATCTTGTCCAGCTTGACCTGTACATCCTCCAACATCGACTGAATGAAATGATATCTCAACTGTATGTGTTTTGTTTTAGAATTCAAGGCGGAATTCTTTGCAAGATGTATAGCACTTTGGCTATCTGTAAACAAGTAATTTCTAGTGTGTTTTTTTCCCAACTCATCCATGAAAAGTTGCAGCCATATCATCTCCTTTGCCGCCTCTATTGCAGCAACATACTCTGCCTCTATGGTGGATAAAGCAACCACCTTTTGCAATTGAGAAATCCAACTCACTGATGTCCCATCAACTGTAAATACATAACCTGTGGTACTCCGCCTAGCATCTATATCCCCTGCCAAATCTGAGTCAACATAGCCTTTTAAATCAGTATTAGAGCCCCCAAAACATAAACATTTATTGGATGTACCTCTCAAGTACTTGAGAATCCATTTACCGCATTCCAATGCTCAACTCCGGGATGACTCAAATACACGCTAACAACTCCTACAACATGTGCAATATCTGGTCTCGTGCATACCATGGCGTATATTAAACTACCTACAGGTGAAGCATATGGTACCTTGGACATTTTTTCTTCCTCCTCTTGTGTCTTTGGACACATATCCTTAGTCAATTTGGCATGACTAGGAAAAGGTGTGCTGACAGCTTTTGCATTCTCCATATGAAATCTCTACAACACCTTTTCAACATAATTAGCCTGAGATAAAAACAATTGTCTGTTTTTCCTATCTCTACAAATTTTCATACCAAGGATTTGTTTTGTTGCCCCTGAATCCTTCATAGCAAAAGAGTTTGCTAACTGTTGTTTTAGCTCACTTATGTGATCCATGTTAGACCCTGCTACAAGCATGTCATCAACATATAGACATAAAATAATGTAGCTATCATTATCCAGCCTCTTAAAATAAACACAATGGTCAAAATTACACCTGTTGTAGCCTTGCTCAGCCATAAAATTATCAAATTTCAAGTACCATTGCCGAGGTGCTTGCTTCAAGCCATATAAACTTTTATTCAATCTGTACACTAGTTTCTCCTTACCTTTGACCTCAAATCCTTGTGGCTGGTCCATATATATTTCCTCTTCCAAATCACCATGGAGAAAGGCTATTTTAACATCAAGCTATTCTAAATGCAAATCTTTAGTAGCCACAATACTTAAAACAAAACGAATAGAAGTCATTTTAACAACTGGAGAAAAAATCTCATCAAAATCAATACCCTTTTTCTATGCAAATCCCTTTACAACTAATCTGGCTTTAAATCTCTTCTTACCTCCATCCTCCTCTTTCAGCCTATAAACCCATTTTTTTGGTAAATCCTTTTTACCTGCAAGCAACTTGCATAATTCCCAAGTCTGATTTTTCATTAAGGAGTCTATTTCTTCTTCCATTCCATGCTCCCACTGAACCTTGGTATCCACCTGCATAGCTTCATCATAATATTTTGGTTCACTAGCATCAGTTAACAAAATAGTATACAAAGAGGGAGAGAATCTTTTTGGAGGTCTACTTATCCTTGAAGATCGTCTAACAGGAGTTTGTGGTATTTGTTGTTGTTGTTGTTTCCCAACATGAGGAACCACTAAAACATCATTGTTTGGAATATCATCCAACACTGCATAATCATTTTCTTTCTTCTCATGTTGCAGCAACAGATCTTTGTACAAAACTTTCTCATTGAATATGACATCCCTGCTTCTCACAATTTTCTTATTTTCAAAATCCCAAAGCCTATAACCAAATTCATCAATGCCATATCCAACAAATATACATTTCTTTGATTTTGCATCAAGCTTGGTTCTATTTTCAGAATCTACATGTGTAAATGCTTCACAACCGAAGGTTTTGAGAAAAGAATAACTCACCTTCTTACCTTTCCATGCTTCCTTTGGAATACCACAACCCAAAGGATTAGAGGGACTCTATTAATTAAATAAACAACAGTGTTTACAGTCTCTTCCCACATTTTTAAAGGCAACCCAACATGCAATCTCATAGTCTGTGCACGCTCCATTATTTTATGTTCATGCGCTCAACCACTCCATTTTCCTGTGGAGTCCTTGGAACCATTTTTTTCCTACAAATACCATTAGAGGAAAAATAATTTTCAAACTCTTTGCTGCAATACTCACCACCATTATTAGATCTGAGACATTTTATCTTTTTACCCATCTCATTCTCAACCAAGCTTCTCCATTTTTTAAAAGTTTCAAATACATCAGATTTTTGCCTAAGGAAATAAATCCATATCTTCCTAGTTGCATCATCAATGAATGTAACATAATACAGAGAGCCACTGAGAGAAGATACCTAAGCTGGTCCCCATACATCCATATGCACAAGCTCCAATTTCTCATTTTTCTTTTGCTTCCCATCCTTGAGAAAAATTACTCTCTTTTGTTTTCCATACACACAACTTTCACAGAAATCCATAATAACACATTTTAGACCTGGTAAAACATTATTTGAATGAAGTACTTTCATACCTTTTGCACTCATATGCCCAAGTCTATTATGCCATAGTATTGATTCAAAGTCCACAGCAACTGTATGATCTTCTACCTACTAAACTGCAGCAACTGTTCCTGAACATTGACCTTTTTCCGTAACAATTAAAGTAGAAGGAACAGTATGACCTGTACAAAGATATAAGGTGCCTACTTTCACACCTTTTGCTACCACTAAGGCACCCTTTGTGACCTTCCAATTTTTATCACTAAATGTAACAACACAACCTTCATCATCTAGTTGCCTCATTGAAATTAAATTTTTTGCACTTTGAACATGCCTTACCTCATGTAGTAGCCAATGATTCCCATTCTACAACTTAATCCTAATTCTTCCCTTTCCAACAATCTGACAGGGTTCATTATCTCCTAAATAAACTAGCCCAAAATCCCCTTGGACATAATCAAGAAAATAACTTCTATGGGGGGTAGCATGAAATGAAGCCCCTGAATCTAACACCCAAGAATCATCAACATTATCAAGGGAAAGAATCAAAGCATCCTCATCAGATTTATTACTTACCACATTTGCTCTCTTTTACTTCTTTCATTTTTGTCTCCTTTATTTTTCTAAGACCAAAAATATTTCTTTAAATGACCCAGCTTACCACAGTACCAACAATCCCTCTTCTCTCTAGATTGAGACTTTCTATCCTTTGATTTTACTCATGACTTCCCAAGATTTCCAGAATTGTTTCTCTCTCCTTTGTTATGCCCCTGCTTTCTGCATTCAAAACACGCCCTGATGTGGATGTTCCACCCGAGCTTTTCCTATGAATTTCCTCGCTCAAAATAACACCAACAACATCATCAAATTTCAATGTATTTGAACCAGAAACAAAATTGCTAATAGTATTACCAAGCTATTCCAACTTTCAGGCAAAGAACACAGAATCAAAAGAGCCCTAAATTCTTCATCAAAGTTTACTTTTACAGAAGTTAATTGACTGGGACCAGATTAAACTCATTTAAATGATCAGTAACTGACCCACCTTCTACCATTTTCATATTAAATAAACGCTTCATAAGAAATACCTTATTCAAAGCGGAAGGCTTTTCATATAACTTCACCAGGGTTTCCATCAACTCTTGAGTCCACCGACAGCTGCATAAACATACTACCAAGAGCCTTTCTATCCAAAATCTCTCAGTCCTCATCATAAATTGTTGCGGGTTTCTTGGTTTTCCCTTCCAATGGCCACCATAAATCCTTCTGATAGAGATAGTCCTCCATCTGCATCTTCCATAACTGATAGTTCTGCCCATTAAACTTCTCAACCTTCTTACCCTCGTCTGCCATTTCTCCCACTCAACCGTGAGACCTTTCCTACAGACGATAATTGAAACACAACCCACTCTGATACCACTTGTTAGGGTTAGAAAGGCAGATATCTACAATTAAATGCAAATTTAATTAATAAACAAAGAAAATAAAACACACAAAATTATAACACAGAGAATTTAACGTGGTTCACCCAATCTGGGCTACATCCACCAAACCGTAGCCATCTAATACTTTATTATCCAGTGCAAAAAAACCTATTACAATCTTGTGAATAATCACGATTTTCATCATACTGTAACACCCATCCGAACCCCTTTTTATCAAGCTTAGAAGCTTCCAGATTTTGGGTTCTACAAAATTGGATTTTTCTTTTTTTCGTTCATTTTTCCCTTTTTCAGTGATGACGCGAAAATGTAGGAAGAAATTTTTTCTCAGGGGCTACCACCCCTGAACCCCCGCCCGAGGCCCAGCCCGGCCCGACCCCGGACCCCGGCAAGGATACATGCCGGGGTGTACAGTATACCATGGGCTATACAGTATAGCATGATCAGTCGCCACATACCAACAAAATGTAGTGTTAGTGAATGTGTGATACACTTTAGGCATTTTTGTACATCTACATTTTTCCCCTCTTTGACATAATGTACTCATTACATTGTTTCAAACACAATCGCCACTCAGAGAAAATTTTGATTTTTTTTGATGCCCCAATGTGTCCCAGCAGATGATGGAAGGATGGTAGGATGCTAAGTTAAGGGTGAAACCCTAGGGTTTGGGGGTCATATATATGTATTTGGGTTAAAATTATCCTCATTTACACACTTTGCATTGAGAAATCATAGAGATCTAGGCACTTAGGTTTTACTGACACCTTCTCGAGATGGCCCTCATACCTCATGCCACACACCACACAAATAGAGTTAGACAATTCCAAAGGCCAGCGAGAGTAGGCTCCTCGTTACATACTAAGTTAATTTTTGCTTGCACATAGTTTTAGGCTTCCAAATTGATAGCTAAAGATAGGAAAACAAACACGTCGATCCATGGATCGATGCCTTTGTAACCTAACATTTCGTGTTTGTAATTGTAGAACATCGCCTTTGTCATAGCATGTTGTGTTTGGATTATTGTATCGCGTTTGGGAAACCTTATCATGGTTGTCTGGCCATAAAGTGACGCTTTTTTAAATGTTCTCACTTTTATATTTAGTGGTTCAACGCGTCTGAAAAATGAACCACGTTTGACTATCATACCTTACCGTGTTTACATAAAGTGATGTGTTTGTTTATTTTCTTAGTAGACATGATTTTTATCAAAAAATTAATGAATTGATGTCGTGAGCGCTATGCATGTAGGTGGTACTACATCCCATCTACTCTCAAGGGTAGAGACCTAGTATATTGGATCAAATGGCCCTCTTGGGCAAGGTTGAGATTGATTTTCTTGCATCAATTAGGCTTTACTACATTACATATATGCCTAAGATCCAAGCACATAGTGCCATGATGATTGTGCTCATTAAGTGATGGTGGTTGGAAACTACAATTTCCACCTTCCTACAAGAGAGTGTACCATCATTTTGGAGGGTGTTTGGAAAATCCTTACGGTACCTATCAAGGGTGTCTATGTCTTGTATGATATGGAGAGAGGAGCAGATTCCCTGGGGAGACTTCTTGGTGATGATGAGCTAGTTGTGTCCTTACATTGAAGAGGTCGATGAAATTATACTTATTCTAGCAAGATTGATCATGGGTTCCATTATGCCTGATTATCGATCATGAGGATTTTCTATTGGATGGGGCTACATGATTAAGGGTATGGAGGTTGAGGGTATCACATATGTGTGGGGACCTTGTATCCTTGCACATGTATATCATGATATGCACTAGGTCGCTTACATAGCAACCACCAATTTATTAGCAGGTGTGACATTACCCCACATATGGGTGTGGGAGTGCATAGAGGTGACTCTTTCGATTGGATAATCAAAGAGAGAGGTCAAAGAGACATTTGTATATAAATATGCATCAATGTTGACACATAGGAGGGTGTGTGATATGCATTTTTGGAGAGGAATTTTTGATGATATGACTGAGTTCATTTGGAGACCATGGATGTGATGTAAGGTTTGGACAGATGAACATCTGCATCTTACATACTGTAGAAAAACACGTTAGCTCATCAGGTACACTCCACATATCTTGTAGAGATACTTGCTAGGTAAGGTCCTAAGATAGTTTGGTGAGAGGTAGAGGGTACCACAAAATGATTATCATGATGTATTTTCTAGGACAGTCAGATATTCCTGAGTGGGGTGGCATGGTAGTAGCACATACAACATTGACATAGTTTGCACAGATGGTTCCCCTAGCATGGGGATAGGTAGGAGGACCTGAGGATGTAGAAATCACACATGAATTTGATGCATGGTGGTTCCAGAGGAGACCTCTCATATTTACACGTCCTGACTATGTGATCAGAGCCATAGGTTCCCACAAGAGGAGGAGAGAGGAAAACCCTAGGTATATCATCATATCAGGTAGAGAGCTACAACAGAGGGGTGACAAGGAGATTAGAAGTAGGTTGCTCAACAAGAGTAGGTTTTTCATCAAGATTCCCCACACCTGGATCCTCCTCAGCAACAAGATCCTCCACAAGTATCCCTGTAGTTGCAGGGGCTAGAGGGGGTGATGACAACTAGGATCCAGATGTCCACTTAGCATTAGCATTGTTAGAGAGGGACTAGGCTCACTGAGAGAAATATGGTTACAAGACTGAGAAGGATGGTTTAGCTACGCAATTGATATATATTCCAACAGAGAGGGATCAGGCCCTCACAGAGCGAGACCAGTTCCAAGCATAGAGGGATCATCGTGTCGTAGATCGAGATGTTGAGATCATCTACTGTCAACAAGTAAAGGTATAGGTAGCTTAGCTTATAGCTGAGAGAGATATAGAGTGGGCCTGTAGGACCCATTTAGAGATTAGACAAGGATATATGATCAGTGTGTCACAACATGTGCAGAATATGAGGTCCTTGATTCAAAATGCTACATACCACCGTACCTTTTATCAAGTGGATGTACCTCATGAGCACATGCAATTGAAATTTTTTGTGAGGAGTAGTACAATTTAGGATCGGGTCAATTTGATGGTGGTTCAATAGGGTGACCTTCTTCTCAATAGATGCAAGGACAACAAGGGTCCCAGGGACAGGTCAAGTAGCAACACTAGATCATGGGCCCACCACCTCCTCAGCCTCCTCTTGATAGAGAGGATCGAGGGAGCTCTGGGTAGAGTACATTGTACATATTGATGTATAGACTTTTGATGTAGAAATGTTTATGATGTATATACATTCATTGGCTTTTGAGCCTCATGTACATATATTTATTTTTGATGTGCAGATTTTATTAAACACTTGATGAGATGATGATGCATTATGAAACTTTTATTTTTGATGATATATGAGATGAGATGAGATGATTTATTTATGCGGCCATGATGTGTATGATTTTTATGATGCTATGCATGATGTTTGTGATATGGTGATAGAAGACATCATACAAGGGATTAAAAATCTAACAATGGGTAAAGCTTGAGACATAGTTAACCTTCAAATGGAGCATCTAAAGAGGGGAGCTAAAATTCTAGCACCCCAAATCAAATAAATTTTTTATATCATTCAAAAGGTTTCTCATTAGAGTGGACAATCATCCTAACACACTTTTGTTTAAAAGTGGAGATATTAATAATCCCTAAATTTATTGAAGTCAATCCTTCCTTTGTAAAGATTTTTGGGAATATAATAGAACACAAGATTAGTAGTTGGGTGGAGAAACAAGGAAATAAATCAAAGTTCCAATCAAGTTTTATAACCAAACATTCAACTATTAATCACTATGTCACACTAAAAACCCTAGTTGAAAGCTTTGGTACAAAAAAGAGGATGTATAATGCTACTTTATGGACTTCAGTAAAGCATTTGAGATAGCACCTAGGAGAAAATTGTAGAGCGAAATGGAGGAACTAGGAGTGCCAATGCATTATAAGGTAGTAATTCATAAACTATATGAGAAAGTCAAGGTTGAAACCAAAATACAAGCAAGGTTATCCAAAGATTTCAGGAGCAATATAGGCATCAAGCAAGGCTACCCTTTATACTTAACTTTATTTGGAAATGAGTTAAAATATTGGACAAAAAAATAAGAGAGGAGTCCACTTGGTCAACTATTTTGATGAAAAATGGGTCCTAGGTCCAATACATAGCACACTAGGATCAAGTCCCTTTTCAAAAGAGCATTATAATGCAAATCAAGGTATTTAGATTGACTTTCAACCACGAAAGTGAGCCAATTAGATCTTGATATGATTCTTTAGAGCCTAGGAAATGAATTGGAATTAAATTGATTGTATTAACCTAATTGAACCACATGCCCTAATCTAAAAATACAAGATTTCAAAAATTGCGAAACTGTAATAGAAATTCTGACACCGGATCTAGGCAAAGGACACTATGCACCTGTGATATAAATTTCAGCTAAATTTCTAAGGAAATTTCCTTCGAGGGTGCCACTCTCCTTGTAGGTATTTTTTGGGTCTATTTTCATATTCCTTGAGAGCTGGATTAGAGCTTCTAAATTCTGTCTGCAAACTAGTCGGATCACTGTCGAATATTTCTACAACTGAGTTTTTGTGATTTGTCAAGGTGTAGGGTTTTAAATGCAACAATGAATAATTGACCTTCAAAATTCCTTGAATCCTCTTCAAACCTAAAACCTACACATTCAAAGAGAGAAGAAAGGTTGTGCCATTTAGGAGCTTGCCTCAATAAAACCTTGTGTTAGTGTTTCCACTTCCACATTGGCAATGTCAATGATAAAGTGATAAATGAAAGGAAGGAATGATGAAATCACAAAGTGATACAACTCACCACCCTTCAATGACTTCCTTGAAGGAATAAATTCATGCACATCACCTAAAGGTCTTAGATCTTGCTTTCTTGATTACTTGAACAGCTTGAATTGCTTTGGATACCTACAACAAAGGTTAACCTTTGTAAACAATGATAACATAAACACACATGAACTCACATAAACTTTGACATGATGTTGGATCTTGAATTGCAGCAATAAATCCTTTAACGATTGCTCTTGACTTGCTAGATAATGCTCTTGATAATATTCCTTGTTATTGATTCTTAATTTTTCCACTTAATGTTTGTTAATATTCAAATGATGAAATAACTAGGTATTTATATGCTATATTATTCTAATTTCTTGAAAATTAGATCTCAATGGCCGACTTTAGATATTTGAATTTCAAATAGTAAAATGTCAACAATGACATATTTGAATTTGGAGCCAAAATAGGGGGACATAGGAATCCTAGGTGCCAGCTTGTCCTAGTCCTATTTTTGGAAATTTAAAGTGTTAGTGAATAAGTATTAAATGAGAAAATTGTTAGAAAAGATTTGAAATTGGGCCACATAATGCAAAATTTATGAAATTAAGTGCTTAATTAGGCTCAATAATTTAGGGTGAGCAAAACATATTGTGAAATTTTCAAGGGTGGCAATTTATGATGCTACATGTAGCCCCCACTTTAGTGAGAGTATGGAATTACACTCAAACTCACACTAAAGTATAAAAATATGTCAAGAGGGGTTCGATTGTCCAAATGTTGAAGAGATAGGATGACAAAGGATGAAGGGGGAGTATACAATTCCTTAGGATCCAAGATCCCATGGCAAAACAACATAAGCACAAAAGGAACATGCACATGTATATGAAATGCAACAAGATAACATACACAAACATACAATGTTGAAAAACACAAAGCATACATGATGAAAGCACACATGACATGATGGAACATAAAGATGACATCAAAATGAAAACAAACACGATGTAAGCACGATGTAAACATGATGAAAACAAAAATAAAATACACGACACAACAAAACAAAAGGTTTGTACTAAAATATTCGAGTTGACAAGGAAAATAGACTTCAATCTTAAATTATCTCAAATACAAGCATCATCCATTGAATGTGTTGTCTAACAAAATGATGCTCTCACAAGGATATAAAATCACTTATGAAACACATGGCTGCACTGGAAAGCAAAGTGTGTTATGCTAGGTGGCCATGTTAAAAAGGGATGCTCAATTTCATGACCCAACAAGCTCCATTATGTTGAATCCATGAACTATATTGAAAAAAGCTCACATCAGGGGTGCACAAGGTTGATGTAGGGGCATCGCCCAATTTTGATTTGCATTTCAGTCTTTGGTTACTACCTTCTTTTTTTTCTTGTCTCTCTATGAAAAGTGGAGGCTCATGTGGGGCAACAAAATTTCTTTGTTGCTCCCTATCGATCTTTCTTTTTGTTTTGGATAGGAGGGAATGGTAGTTAAAAGTGATCGCCACCTTTTTGTGAGAGTTTTTTCTATTAGAGGGTGACAGTTATTGGGAAAAAAACCTGAGCCAAGTGCTTGCAACTAGTGAATGGTTCTTGGATGGGACCGATAGAAGAAAATGATGAAACAATAGAACAATTACAAAGAGATCGAGTGACAGGGATGATGCGAGTTGAAATGATAGTAAATTTAGTTTGGATAGAATAATGTATTGATTGGGGGTTGGTTGTTAGTGTAATCGACCAAATGGCTTCTTTTCATTGATGTTTGTCTCCTTTGTAACCTATTACTTGGAGTTAGGAAAGACTTTGTATATGTTGCGGTTGTCTTTGCCAAGGATGATTGTTTTGGAGTAGCATTTTGTAGCATGTGATTTTTGTTCATCATTGTTTTTTGTTTCTTGAAGTTTCTTGACTACTATTATGCAATGTGTTTGGTTATTGTTATGACCTTGTAATCAGAGTGTTATTTCTTATAGAATAATCAATTTTCCTAGTATCTTTTGTGGTAGAATCTTGTCTTTAATATTGTAGATGGTTAGTAATTAAACAATTTTCCATTAGTTTTGGTATCAGAGTAGTAAGAAATTGGGAGTTTGGGAAGTGGTTAGAATGCCACCAAGAAGGATGAGAAGAGGAGGTGCTTGAGGTGGTGGTCAAAGAGGCCATGAGGAAGGAATTTTGGAGATGTAGAACCTGACAGCAAGGATAGATGCCATGGAGTAGGCACAACAAAATGGAATAGTTGTTGATTATATTAGTGAAGTCGAGGAAGAAGAGCAACCCCAAACTAAAGATGAAGCTTGAGAAGAACCAAAAGGACTAGAAGAAATATTGATAAGAGTTGTTATTGTAGACACTGAAAAATGTCCTAAGTCTTCGAGCATCATTTTTCTTGGTCGACGTCCTTCAATAATTGAATAAGTTTAATTATTCAATTATGTTCGATCATATTCCTCTATTAATTAAATATTTTTTAATTATTTAATTAATTCACTTTCTAATATTTATTCTATCATGATCAATTAAAATTATTTAATTACGTCACTAATACCCCATTTCTCCAATAATTAAATCAATCATTATTTATTCAATTATTTATCTTTCATCATCTATCCATAGTCAGATAATAATAATAATTATTTGACCTTTTATTCTTCTGTAATTAAATAATTGTCAAAATTATTTAATTATGTGTCATTCTTCTCTTTTGAATAAACAATTCAAATCAATTATCCATGTCTAATTTCCATTTCCCCATTTAATTAAATTGATTAATTTAATTAAATGCCCATTTTTCATTTTCTCCAAATAAATAATTTGAATAAATAATTTATTTGTTGGACTTGTCCCTTTCCTCCATTTTCCTCCATTTTTGAATAAATAATTTATGCACCTCCTCCAGTCAAAGATGCCCTATCATTAATCTTTTTCATTTCCTTCATTGTTGTCATAGCCGTTAGGCGTCATAGCTGTTGGCGTCATAGTTGTTGGTGTCATAGTTGTTGGCGTCATACCTATCATGATTCCTCCAAGAATGGCATATTCTTGGTGCATCAATTATGGACCATTGATCTTGGCATCTTTTTGAGATTCAATCTCAACCATCCATTTTGTAACCTCCCTTTCATGTATCCTCCACCATTGATCTTGGAATCCTTCTAGAGGATTAATCTCAGCTATCCATTCGAAAGGTTGTCTATAAAAGCAACCTTCTTCCTCCATTTTCAACTTAACAACTAATTGTCTCCAACTTTCTACTTACTATTTTGCAGGTATTTGCACATGTAAAGAAACAAATCTAAGGGCAAAGATTGCAAAAGGGAGAAATAGGAGAGCAAGGGAAGTATTTTTATTTCAAGATTCAAGCATGGGGAGTATTGTGATTTCATGTCTTATTTTCCTTATGATTTCATTGTTTTCTCTTGTTTAGGTATGGTTAATGGTCTAGAGGTGTTAGTTGTCACTATTCTAGGCTAGAAACTAAGAAACCCCATCATACATTGGTGAACCCGACATGAACATCATTTTTTTGCAAATTATTCATACGGATTTTACTTGTTTTTGTAGATTTTGGGTACGGAACGACGCAATTGTTAACCGCAACGACACATTTGCCAAGAAGTGACACATTTGTCAAACGTAGCGACACACTTTTCCAGAAATGATGCATCTGCAGTAGGCACCTGTGGGTGGGAGAATTTAAATTTGAATACGCGATGCATTTTCCATTGTGTGACGCCACATAGTGATGCAACTGAAGAAAGAAGTGACACACTTGTCTGCTAGGTAATTTTTTTTAGTTTTAGTCTCTTTTTCGTCCTTCTTTTGATTTATGTGAGTAGAATAGAGTTTTTTGGGTTTTTGATCTTCTGTTTGTAGCAGTGGCTTTAGGTTGGGACTCCCAAAATTGCTTCTTGGAGTAACAAAAAAAATTGAGTCCTTTAGTTTTTTTTAAGCTCTATTTGAGTTCTAGTTAGTTTAATCTCTTTGATTTCATTTTTAGTTTAGTTGTTAGATTCTGGTTTTGATTTGGTGCTAACTTGGAGTTTGTGCAACTTTTTTTGTTGGCCCAAGATCTTTCTTTTGAGACTACTAACAAGTGGTTTTGCATGTTCGAATGTCCAAGGATTACATTTTGAAACCACTTTGCTTGTTTTAGATTAGAAAACATTTTATTTGGTGCTTAAAATGAACGATTTTCTTTCACATAGATTTAATTAGAGGGTAAAGAACACCATGTCTTAGTGTTTGAGAGTGGGTATTATGCTCTCACCTTGTGCAAACTCGATGATCAGAAAGCCAGACCCATCCAATTTTGTGTTCACCCATTAGAGGGCCTGCCTTAGTTGGAAAAAGTACTCACCCTAAGGGAACTGTTGGCATATGGTTTAAGTGGACATGGTTTTTGGATTCTAGTGTTGTCATTGATGGCAACTGAAGTCATCATTTTGGTCCGCAATCACTTGGTAGATATAATGGAAAATTGTGTGTTACCAGTAGAGTACTCATGGAATAGGGTATCTGGTCTAATAGTTTCACCGGATCATCATTTTATGTTGTGGATCACTGAAATTATTTGTTAAGCATGTGGAGCATCTTATTATTGAATCTCGTAATGTTTCTTTTGTGGCTATGTAGTTTTGAAGGTCCGGTAGGACATTTTCTGTCTATTTGATAGAGTCGACTCAATGTAAATGGTGTGCAGTGGATGTATAAAGTCAAATTATTTAATTATCTTCAAGTTCAGATGTTTAATTATTGGTCCTAGCTATTGTGTAGCCAACTTGTTTAGATACGCATCAAAATTATTTATGATTTGGGTCGACAAGTTGCAAATATTATTAAGTTTTGTTGAGCCGACCTGTGGCAATTAATTCTTGGTGAGCAGATATATTTAGATGATCAGTCACATCATTTGGATGTATGGAGAAGTTGTGCGTGTATATGTTGTGAAAGTCTAAGGTGTATTTCAGCGATATCATGTGCAGTTTCACTTGTGCATAAAGATTTTGTGTGAGAACTTGAGCAGAATAGAGAAAAAGTTCAATATTAGTCATCAAAACAAAAGTTCAACATCAGAGCTAAACCAGAACTGCAATCAAGCATTGGTAGATGCTATCTATTCAGTTCATTTTCTTTTGGATCAATTCCAAACTATTGTAAGGGCAGTGAGCCCCCATCTTTTCAGCAGTGAGCTCTAGGCAATGAGCCTGAATGCAAGTGTATTCCCATTTTGTAATACTTCTTTTGAGTATACTCAGAACTTATTATGGATTGGCCATCCACCGTGGTTTTTCCCCTTACAGGGTTTCCACGTAAAAATCCTTATGTTATGGTTGTGTGGTTTCTTGTTTTATGTTTATGCATATTAACTTTGATTAAATGTGTTAAGTGGAATAAAGATAAGGATAAAAGAATTAATTTTTGCAAAACACTGATTCACCCCCCTCTTAGTGTTGCTTGTTTCCAACATGAACGACCCAAGCCGTAACAGGCTAAATCCAAGTCCTTCTGAACTGCTATATAAATTTGTGTTGCAAGGAAAGTTTGCAATCAATGGGAAGCAAAAATGATAGCCCTCCCCTAGTATCTTTATGATGTGAAAAGCCCTTGTTCTAAGGGTTGTGAGGCCTCCTGAGGGATTTTATCAAAGTACCTCCTAAACTAGATGCCCTTACTAGAAACCTCTTGTTTGTAGTGGCCAAAATCCCTCTATTTGCTAGTGCAGGAGGTCGGACCTCTGAAGCCATCCCACATTCTCACGGTTCACTGTAGAGATAACAAATTCTGGGAGGTCATGACCCGAGAATTCATAACTTGGTATGCTCGTAGAAGTGAGTGTCTGGAGGGGAGCTAGTGCTACCAAGTACCTAGGCTATCCACTTTGAATAAGTGTGGATGGAGAAATCCAAGTGGGAATTCAGTGAATATTGTCCTTGCCAACCTTAGGATTGTGCTTGTCTTCTTTAAAAATCAAACATTTTCACATCAAACCAGTCCTAAACAAATTGCTTGATACTGTCTGTTGTGTTTGCTAGTCATATTTCATCAGAAATAGTCAAAAACTCAGATCAAAACCATTGAAAAACATCAAAACTGTCAAAAAAACCATTCTGGAACCATAACTGTCAGACACAGACCCGCAATTGTCACTATGAACTGTAACTGTCAGCTAAAAGACCACAATTTCCAGTCTGAAACACATTTTCTAGAAACAGAGCCACATCTGACAACCCGAGCCACAACTATGAAATGCATCTGATCAAAAATTAAGCCATAATTATCTGCTAAACAAAATTTCTTTAAATTTTTGTCCAAAATCTGATCAAAACTAGTTTATAGTGACCTCTT